>PVJA010053949.1:0-11770 GCA_004027025.1 Myocastor coypus
TTTTTTCTTGCTGGGTTGTCAAGGGCAAGTCGAAGCAAGACCTGTATAACAAAACATTCCTTTTTTTTTTTTTTTTTTGTATCTTCCAGGGTCAAATCCCCTCAGGATTAAATTTGAGACCATAGAATGTACTTTGTAGAACTGTTGTTAGTGTCAGTCTTCAGGACGAGTCACGGCCATTGCTTGGCTATTTTGCTTTCTGTGAAAGCCTGAGAGAATGTTTTTCTCTGGGTGACTCTCCTTAGAGGTCTATGTAATTTTGAGAGACACTATTTCCCAATTAGACCCCCGCACAGGTTAAGTAGTAAAATATTTCATCATTAAATCTGCTACAAGATAGAATTAAGTAAAACTCTTAGAGACAACGGTCTAGGCAAAAATTTTATGAACAAAATCCTAATTGCACAGGAAGCATCCCAAAGAATCAACAACAGGGATCTCATCTTAATAAAAGCTCTTGCACAGCAAGAGAAACCATTAACAGAGTGAAGAGACAACCCAGAGTGGGAAAAAAGTTTTACCAGCTGTTCCTCAAATAAAAGACTAATATCTAGAGTATATAATGAATGTGAAAAAAAAATCAGACTCCCCCACATATTAAGACCCAATTCAAAAATAGGCATCTAAAATGAGAGATACTTCTCAGATGAAGAAAATGAAATGACAAATAAACAAAGGGAAAAGGAAAAAAAGAGAATGGAAGGGGAAAGGAAAACAAAGCTTTTGTAAACAGGAGGACAGGAGACTGAAAGAGGGGAGAAAAATTTAGTGAAAAATAAAAATCTTGTACTAAATAGTAATCAAATTCTTTTCTTTCTGAAAAGATTTGCTATGGTATAGTGCACTGCATCCTGTAGCCAGGATGTTAAGGGAAGGATTGGAAATGGTTCTTGAGTTGTTTAGAATTTCTACAAGATGAAAAAAACAAAACATGTCTGTCTAGGTTGTGTTGTACATGGCTGAGAAACAATCACCTCATCGCCAACTTCTACACTTACTAACAATGTAACTTGGTCAAATCACTTAAATTATCTGTGCACTTTGATATTTTCATCTATAAACTGTGAACAGTAATAAGTACTTATGGTTGTTGAAGGAGGCTGGAATAAGTTAATATTGGTAAAATACTTAAATATTAGCTGGTTCATAATAAGTTCCTGATCTTATTGTCTTTTGTTATTATCACCTGCATCTCTGAATATATTCCATAAAAAGAATAAGATGTAGTGAATCTACTTCTCTCTTGGAGCAAGTAAGTGCTGAATCATCACAGGCTAGTAAATAAATAAATACTATAAAATATTTTAAATGTCCATATGTAAAGTACTTCAGATTTGCAAGTATAATCCAATAATAACTATAATTTATTGTACTTTTAATCTAAACTTATTAATACAAATAACATAGAGTTTGTTTCTCTGTATTATTTTAGGGATGCCTGAGGTAATATATTCTTTTAAAAAACTAAAATAATTTTTAAAGAGAGTACAAATTAGAATTAAAACAAAAATATTATGAATGATTTAGAATTTCACTTAACAAAGTAATATGAATTTCACAGTATCTGTTAAATACATAGTGTTGTTTTACCAGCAGTTATTCATATTACCAGATATATGCTTGAAAACTGGAAAAAAGAAATGTATAAGAAATTAAGAAGAGAAAAATCACAAATAATTGAAAAAAAGAGACAAAACAAATTAAAGCATTAACTGATTCTTTCCATACACCAGCAGAAATGCACAGTATAGTTGTCCAAACCATCTTGCTTACATACATAGATAAATTAGTAATATATTCATACTTGTAAACAATATGAAGTATAGTACTGCTGGAAGGTCTAGAGTTTTATTTTGCCTTATTTTCATATGAAGAAATTAAAAATTGAGAGATAGACATGTGTGAGGAGTAGACAAATGGACCAGAATAACTTTAGAGGGGTTTCTACTAGGGAGTACAGGACTAATATCTATATTTATTGTCAAATGTATATTGTAGGGTTGGAGATGTAGCTCAGCAGAACAACACCTGCTTGGCAAGCATGAAGTCTTGAGTTCAATACCTGAGTATCAAGAACAAAGTATACTGTAAATGATTACTAATTTAAAAATTTTACTGGAAGTTACAACAGGAAACCATTTGCATCCCATCATTATTATCACCATAAGGGAGGAAAACAAACCACAGGTTTGAAGAAGTTTCTTTAAAAATGAGCTCATGCACTCTTCTAAAGTAGACAGTGTTCATTTCCTTACTAGATTTTAAGTGGCCATTTAGGGTGAACATAGCTGATTCAGCTTTTCACTTGAAAAGCAAAATCAATCAGTCTGTCTACATAATAACAAAGTTTAAGAAAACATAAACCATTTCTGCAAATATAAACTTTTCTACATAGATTTTTTTGATTCAGTTCAAAACTACTTATTTTACCTTGAATATTTTAAAATCTTATATCGTCAATGTTTTCTCAATAGTTACTTGTTATTCTTTTCTGTTTGAATTATCTTAATATGTATGTTTTAAAGGAATACATGCTCAGTGAAGGGAAAGGTTTTAATAGAAACCCCCCGACAAATTATGCAGAAAACAACTTAAAGTGAAAGGTGTCCTTTACAAAATCACTCTCAGGTAGCAACGAGGATCATTTTGACTGTGTGTCTTCTTAGCAGACATAGAAAAAAAGATGAAATCTGACTTCCAGCTCACCAAAGGCAAACCCAGGAAGCAGTAAGGTGGAACAACTCAAAAGCTACCCACCTATTTCAAGTAGTTACAGTAGGAATTAGAAAGCTAATAAATTAGGCTCTAAAAAAATCAAGTCAGAAATAATTTCTCACATAACTACAGAGATGGTGACAATAATAAAAGACACAGTGACTCTAGAGGAGATGCAGATTTTAAAAAATGTATGAACTTATGAAAATGATGGAAATCATGTACATCCAACTCAGGAAAGAAATGGACTCCATAAAACACATTCAAACAATTATCCAGGAGATTAAAATTTCCATCGAAAGCGTATGTAGCAGGATGATCCAGTGTGAGGACAGAATGTCAGATATAAAAGACAGGACTGTGGTTAGTGATCATAAAAAGAAAAATTTCTTAAAAATAGCAAGAGACCACAAAAAAATCAATCTAACAGCTGCTAGATGATGCAAAGAATAATGTGAGATTGAATGGTATGGATGAAAAAAAGCAGGAGATAATAAAATGACATTTAAAAAAAAAAAAAAACCCTGGTCACAGAAGCAATAGCTGAAAACTTCCCAAGTATGGAAAAATTGGATATACACATAAGTGAGGTATATAGAACTCAAGTTAGCCGTGATAAAAAACCTACACCAAGGCATACATGGTCAGGAATACAGAAATACACAGGAACAGAAAAGCTCTAAAAACTTTTAGGGAAAAGAAACAAATCACTTACCCAGGAAAGCCCATCAGAATTACAGTACATTTCTCAACACAAACTCTTAAGTCAAGGAGAGCTTTCGTGAAGTATTTCAAGTTCTAAAAGAAAGCAATCTCCAGCCCAGATTGATGTACTCTACGAAACGATCTTTCAAAATTTATGGAGAAATAAGATAATTTCATGACAGAGAATACCTGAAATAATTCATGAGCACCAAATCAGCACTTGAAAATGTACTGAAGGACATTCTAGACAGAGATAACGAGGGGCCTGGCAGGATGGCTCAGTGGTCTAAAGCACCTGCAGGCAGCTGCAGGGACCGTGGTTCCATCCCTGGCACCACATGCTGTGCCAGCCCTGCCCTTGGGGTGGGCTGAGCGGGCCATAAAAATGAGTGAATAAACAAACAAAGGTTCTGAAACAAGAAAAAAAAAATTCAGAGATAATGAGGACTGCAATTCAATGAACCCCATTAGACTGAATCCACCAAGCAAGGTATGTAAATGGTGTGGGGGGGGCACAACACAAGGAAAATAACATCACAAAGGTAAGTCAATACATCTCAGGTATAACCATCAATGTAAATAGTCTCAATCAATTAATCAGAAGAATGGCAGGATGGATCAAGAAGCAAGATCTAACAACATGCTGCATAAAAGAAGCACATTCAGCTGAAAAAGAAATTTATACACAGAAAGTCATAAAGGATGAAAAACAATGGCCATGTGACAGGAACATGGAAAAAAAAATCTGAGGTAGCTATTCTTTTTGCAGACAAAGTGGTTTACCAGTCAAGGCTGATTAAGAGAGCTGAAGGCCACTACATCCTCATAAAGGGAACAATCCAAGAGAAACACATAGCAGTCATAAATATATATGCATCAAATACCAGTGCACCCAGCTATGTAAAACAAATATTAACAGAGATGAATAATCAAATAAGCACTAATGCAATTTTAATGGAGGACCTCAATAGCCCACTGTCCCAAATACAGAATAACTACATAAAAAAATCAACAAAGAAAATGAGTACTGAATAAAATTTGTGAAGAAATAGACTTAGTAGATGTCCACAGAGCATTTGACTTCATAATATTAGAATATATATTCTTCTTAGATACATACAGGACATCTCCAAAGTAGATCACATTATAGGTCATAAACATGCTTAAGCAATGAAATTATACCATATGTATGGTCAAACCATGGTGCAATGAAATTGGAAATCAATGGTAAAAGAACCACAAAAACTTCATAAACACATGGAAATTCAATAATTCAATTCAGCCTCCTGAACAACCAATAGGACACAGATGGAATTAAAGAAGAAATTAGATAGTTTCTATAATTAAATGATAATACAAATAAAGGAACAGGAATTTATAGGACACAATGAAAGTCTTATAAGGGAAATTTATTGCAGTTAATTCCTGAATCAAAAAAAACAGAGCAAGCTCAAATAACCTAATACTGAACCTCAAGTTTCTAGGAAAAAAAAAAGTACAAGTCAAATCCAAAGCTTATATGAGGGAGCAAATTACAAAGATCAGAGCACAAATTAACATAATTGAGATTAAGAAAAAATGCAATCAATAAATCAAATAATTGGTTGTTAGAAAGACTAAATAAAATTGCACAGCCTTTATGCCATTTATATAAAAAAGACAAATTCATGTAATTAGGAAATAAGTAAAATCACAATAGATCTTGCAGAAATCCAGATCACCAATATGCACTTTGAAAATATGTATTCTAATTAGATGAAGAACACAGAAGAAATGGAGAGATGCCTAGGTACATATAAATAACCAAAGCTAAATCAAGAAAATATAAAAATCCTAAAAAATTCCAGTATGAGTTAATAAAATTAAACATGTAATTAAAAGTCTACTGACAAAGAAAAGCCCCAGACCTGACAGATTCACTGCTGAATTCGACATGAAATTTAGGAAAGACTTAATATTGCTATTTTTCAAACTCTTTAATAAAACTGAAAGGGAAATAATACTCTCAAATTCATTCCTGGAAGAAGCATTACCTTTATAGCAAAATAAGAGAATGATCTAATCAAAAAAGAGAACTACAGGCTGATGTCCCTTATGAATATAGGTGCAAAAATTCTTAATAAATACAAGCAAACAGAATACAGAAAATCATGAAGATTACACACCATGACCAAGTAGGATTCATGCCAGGATTTTGACATGGCTCAACATACATAAATCAATATATGCAATGCATCTATTAACACAGTCAAGGACAAAAATCATACAATTTTCTCAATAGATGCAGAAAAAACACTTGACAAAATCCAACGACTATTCAAAAACCTTACATAAAATGGGAATACATGATCTTTATCTCAATCTGATAAAAGCCGTCTATGACAAATCAACAGCCAACATCATACTGAATGAACAAAAATGGAAAGCTTTTATTCTAAAATCAGGAACAAGACTATATGATGTCCACTATCACCACTGTTATTCAAAGTATTTCTAGAAACTTCAACCAGAGTAATTAGAAGAGAAAAAAATGATAGGAAAGAAAGAAATAGAATTATTGTTTTCTGGATTACGTGATGCTCAAAATAAAAGATCCCAGAAACTCTACCAAAAAACCTCTAGATTTAATAACAAAATTCAATAGCTAGGTGGATACAATGTCAACACTCAAAATTTAATACCATTTCTTTACAAATAATAAACTCACTGGGAGATAAATGAGGGAAACAATACCTTTTACAATAGCATTCAAAAATTAAGTATCAAGGACTCACTCTAACGAAGCAAGTTTAAGATCTTTATGTTGCAGATCATAGCACTTTGAAAGAGGCGACAGAATATCAGAATATTGAAAGCTATCCCTTCTTGGGAACCAATACAATGAAAAAAGACATAATTCTTCAAAATTGTTGTAGAGATTCTTGATACCTTCTAAAAGAATTAAAACATTATACAAGTGACGGCTTGTAATAGTTAACTTAGAAACAGCCCAAATGCTGGATCATCTGATGAATAAAGAAGATGTGGGCTTTAAAAAAAAAAAAAACAATGGAATATTACTCTGCCATACAGAAGGATAAGCTTGAGACATTGCTACCTAAATGCATGTACCCTGAGATTATGCTCTTATGTGAGACAAATGGCACACATATGTTTAACTACTGCCACTTTTATGTTGTGATACATGGAAAGTGTAAATAAGGACCAAAATATATAATAAGTATTGGGAAATGGGAAGGAAATGTTCTAATGAGGAGGGGAATGGGGGGGGGGGAACAAGAATAAAAGATAAAAGAAATAAAAATATGAAAACAATGTTTTAAAGAGCAAGAGAGGGGTTGAAGGGAGGCATGAGGATGGGACAAAAAGGAAGAATCATGATATATCTTGTACAGGTACAAATTTCCTATGATGACTTCTATCATTATCTATATCTAAATGTATCAATAACATTTTTTTAAAAAAATTAAAAATCTAGGGCTGGCCAACTAATTCAGCAGATTAAAGAGCCTGCTGAGGCAGACGCAGTGGCTGGCATTCAATCCTGGCATGCCATGCCACCCTGCCCCAGGGGCGCGCTGAGACAGTGATGGAGATTAGGTGTGGCGGCAAGTGCCTGTAGTCCCAGCTTTCGGGAGGCTGAACCCGGGAGAATCACTACAGTCTGATCTACATAGTGAGACACTATAGACCCTGTACTAAAATATTAAAAAAAAATCTGTGGCACTCATATTTTGAAACTTAGCTGAAGCACTCTCTTCTCTCTTAGGCACAATTCACCTGTTATCCACAACTACCATTTCTGTCCTTTCTGTACCTTAGCAGAGTACGTAGGGCTTTGCTGTGTACCCTGGACAGCCTTTCTCTACCATGCAGGGGCTGCTGGTCTGACCCAATGCAACCCAGAGCCTCAGTGGCTCAGCAAACTACACAAGATAGACACTGTCATGCCTGTTTATTAAAATATGAACCCTAAAACAGGAAGTTTTGAGAACAGTCCCACAAATGAAAAGATTTTTTTTCATTTCTTTAATTTACTTGAATTTACTTAAAAAATTTCTGTTCATTGAGCATTATCTTTTTTCCTCATTTTGGAATCAGTTACTCAGGTTAACAATTTATATATTGTCTCCATTTCTTGTGTCTCTTGTCCCATTTTCCCCCTATAATCCCCACTCTTCCACTAGGACCCACTCTGATTCCTCGCTGGTTGATGGCTGTCGCAAAATGATGATGTCATCACAAAATGGACACCAGCAGTTTGCCTCCCACAATATATTAAAAACTTATCAAGGGATTTTTATATTCATTTTGAGTTGTAAAATTAAATATCAAATGTATTTGAACTGTTAAAATTAATAATGTATCAAATAATTAAAATTCCTGTCCATTTATCAATTAAAAGTGGTAGAAGAGTTCATTAGAAATAAAAAGTATGTAATGAGCACCAAGGCCAGTGAGATAGCTCAGTGGTCTAAAGTACCACTTAGGCAAGGTTAGGCAGGTGCAGGGGACTGTGATTCTAGCCCTGGCATCACACACAGTGTCAGTTCTACCCTTAGGGTGGGCACGGTGTGCCAAAAATACGATCGAAGAAAATTCAAAAGAAGTGTGATGAAAGGAAAAAAGGACATCAAAATCAGCAGTCTGCTGGAAGAGCAGTTCCAACAGGGCAAGCTCCTTGCTTGCATTGCACCAAGACCGGGCCAGTGTGGCCGAGCAGATGGCTATGTGCTAGAGGGCAAGGAGCTGGAGTTCTATCTGAGGAAAATCAAGGCCCGGAAAGGCAAATAAGCCTTCCCTCCTGGTTTAAACTCATGTAATAAAGCTCTTTATTGTTCTAATATATATATATTATATATAATATATATGTAATATATATATATATACCATTGACTTTTTACTGGCTTTAAATTTTTCCAGAATGTCCTATAGCTATAATCATAACATGTATCCTTTTCAGAATGACTTATTTTATGTGTATATATCTATATATATATATAATAGATCAATATCTATATACCTACATCTATGTAGTTATGCATCTATCTATCTATCTATCTATCTATCTATCTATCATCTATCTTTACCTTCCTGTCTTTTCACAGCTTGATAGCCTGTGTCTTTATAGCACCGAACAATACTCCATTTTTTGGATGTCTGTGGATATAATATCTTCTTAAAGGCAGAACAATAACTCTATACTACAACTATGCCTTTCAATTTTTTGTATATATGTATATGTATATATATATATATATATATATATATATATATATATATATATATACATGCAATACAATCACTCTGAGCATTTATTTTTTCATATCTTCACAATCGACTGGAAAATTTGGGTATCTTCCTGAGTTCTGTGAACCACTCAGGTGAACTAATCACTCTTAAGGAGGGGCTTGAGGGAACCCTAGTTTAGAGATAGCTAGTCAGAAAACTTAGAAAACCACCTGTTATGTTTGTGTCCAGATTTTCCCCCAAAGCCTCATGCAGTCATGGGGCAATTTCAAGAGTCTGGGATGAATTCATGATCTAATGGCTGAGATTATGAGTGTAAGTGCAATACCTGCATATAGTCTGAATACAATATAAAGAAGAGAGAGAGGCTTGCTCTCTGCCACGGCTCCTCCCTTTTTGCTCCTGCTGTTCTGTTGTTTTCAGCCATCATGAACTGGTACCCTCTGCCATGTGCCACCCTGCCTTGGAGACAACTGATTATGGACTGAAAATTCCACTAACTGTGAGCTAAATAAACCTTTCCTTTCTTAATTCTGCACATTGGGTATTTTGTTCCAGCAAGGAGAGAAAAGTAGATGAAACATCACCTGTGGCTTTCCATTGGCCTCTAAGGGTCAGGGGAACAATTTTTGAGACCTAGTCATCAACTGCTGCATTCTCACACTACTTCCAGGTAGCAAGTGTCAGAACTGAATTAAATCTGGGAACACACAATTGGTATCTGCTACAGAATTAATTGGTTGCTTGATGTAAGAAGGCAAATCAATGGATACATGGCATCAGAAGTAATCTCAGTTGTTGACAGTGCAGTAGGAAAGATGAGTCAGAGTTGGGTTTTTCTTCATCATCAAGCACCTAAACTTTTCCAAAAAAATTTTTTTTATAGCACTTAACAGAAACACCTTTTTCTTAAGTATCTAATTTATACAGTTTTTTATCCATTAAATAATCCAGAATATAGTTGCATTTAATAATTATTGCAGTGAGTTTTTATAAAGTACCCAAAAGTTGTAGGATTTAGATACAGTATAGCTGTATTAGGAGCCATATATTTTAACGTATTTCAGAATTTTTATAATGAATGGTAATAATATACACTGCTGAGAAATGTCATTAAAAATTGCTATTTATAAAACTTTAACTTTACAATTGAGTCCTGGTGTACTCATGAGACACTAGAAGCTCCTTGGTACACTGAGCTGCACAGCTGGGTGTGGCAACAGTAGGCCTCTGTGCTCCCCACTGAGAACCCCACTGCCTGCAGTGGGGAAGGAAACCCAGAAACAGTGCCTCTCCAGCTTAACACTAGCACTAAGATGTTACTTCCTCCTTTCACACTCATCTTCTCCTGGGCATATAGTTAGATTTTGCTAATTCTACATGGTATGAGATAGATCACAAGTGGAATCTGATGGGAGAGCCCAGCTGGTATTCAGTAAGCAAGGCAGTAAGGAGACTGGCAAAAATATAAGACGATGCTAATCTTCCAAGTTGTTTTATGCTGAGAATATAACTTCTCACAATGATTATATTACCATACAAAGAGTTACTTTTAAATAAAATAAACAACTTTTAAATTTCTCATTTAAAAGTTTAATGTGGTAAATACTAACAGCTTAACTCACATAAAGAAAAGTTCTCTGAGTCCTTTGATAATTTTAAGAGTGAAAAGGGGTCCTAGGAGAAGTTTGGTTTAGCATCTTGTATCTTTGTAAAAACATTCTAATTTATATATATATATATATATATATATATATATATATATATATGTATGTGTGTGTGTACCTACATCTTTATATTATACAGATTATATTATATATATTATATATGTATACACACACTTTACAGTGAATGTGTAAATAAAATTTTATATACATTTTCCATATATGAGGTAATTGTATATAACTTTTGAGAATTTATATTCAAAGAAACAAAAGCAAGCTAAACACTAATTGTATAGAACTGCTTAGAAGACATGCTTGAATATCTTTGGAACTCAGAAGGTGAAGGCTGGGATCAAGACACCTGAAAAGTAAAGAAGGGACAGCTGAAGTGGCAGAGGAAAGGGACAGGGTAAAGCAGAAGTCTGGAGTCTTTGCCCTGGCGTTTTCTTTCTGGAAGACACTTGGATTTTTGTTTTCTTTTTAAATGTATTTGTCACAGGGTCTTACTGTGTAGCTCAGAGAGTAGTGGTCCTCCGATTTTCAGCCTCCCCTGTGTTGCAATTACAGACATGCACCACCATGCCTGGACACTGGCTGGCTCAGGGCACCCAGGTGTGGGTGGGGCCAGTGAGGCATGTGGTACTAGGGATTGAACTCCGGTCCCTGCGCTTGCCTAAGCAGGCACTTAGATTGCTGAGCTATCTCATTGATCCTGGTACTTGTAATTCTTACTGCACAGGGTCTTCACTTTCATGCATTCAGAAGTTAAAGCTGCACAGTCACAGAGGCACATGTTTGTAATCTCAGCACTCAGAAGATTGAGGCAGGAAGACTGCTACAAGTTTGAGTCCTGTGTGGACTATGTAGTGAGTACAAGGTCAGCCTGAATTACATGGCAAGCCACTATATAAAAAAGAAAGTAGTTAAGGCTGTTAAAAAAAATAAAAGAAAATTAATCAGAAAAAGTTCCTTGTCTTTAAGTCTCTGACAAATAAAAACATAGAGTTCAGTGATCTAAGTTCTGCACAGGCAAGAGGCAATCTACTTATCTACTGAAGGCCACTCTAGACCCCAGACTTGCCCTTGGGAGAGGCTGATCTGAGTGATGAAGCTCAGAAGACAACACCAGGGTCTGCATGGGGAGCTTGTTAGAAGAGGAAAAAAAATCCTGAGGTATGAATAAATGTGGCCCTGCAGAAACAGCAGAGAAGAGGCTAAAACAGTTGTGAAGTTGAGTTGGGCCAAAAACCATATTCTTGACAGGCTACAATTTTGTATTTCCTTGAATTTCCAAATATCTGTGTCAAAATTGTGTAACTGCTTATATCACATTGTATGGAAAGTTATTAGAATATCAATGATGGTCAGAAAATATCATTTACAAGCTAAGTCAAAGATATTTGATACTCAGAAAGCCAGTGATGAGAAGCCCAGTA
>PVJA010053950.1:0-11771 GCA_004027025.1 Myocastor coypus
CAAGTCTTCAACAGCAAACGCTTGGGAGAGAGACACTTTCATGGCTTTCAGTGTTTGTCATGGAGACATTGTATGTTGTGACAGAACTCAGCCCTGAGGTCAGAACTGGGTAGATTCTGGGAAGGCAAGGACTATGGCTGTGCAGGAGGGTTCTGAGGATGCAGTCTCCACTTGTGAGGGTGAAACACAGTTGGTCCTGGGCTTCAGGTCTGGCCCTGCTGTGTCCTCTAGCTCAGAGGCCCAGGAGATCTTTTTGGAGGGAGAAAGTTCAACTGTGTCTCCAACCACATTGGTGGATGACTGTTACCTTCGGACTCATCCCGCAGAGAGGTGCCATGGCAGACATGCAGAGTATCAGAATTGGAATGGCACAGTGAAAATGAGGAGCTCAAGTTGTCTGCAAGGATTTCTCTTCTTTCTTTAATAAACTTAAAATTTGAGATGCATAGTAAACGAAAATTACAGTAGAACACACATGTAAGGCTCCGTGAAGGCCCACAAGCAATCGCCATCATAATTGCCCCACAAGTGCAGAGTATAAGTCGCAGTGGGTGTCAGATCACACCTGTGATGCAGTACTCAGAGCCAAGTTAGGCCATTTTGCTGGGGAAGATATGCTTTGCTGCCAGGCCTCCCACTGACCGCCCTTCTCCAGCCAGGCCTCCCCTGCCCACTTCTCATACTCACACTCCACAGCAGTCCAACCTGCTGTCCTAGACTAACACAACCACTGATGTGGAAATCAGTGTGGAGATTCCTCAGAAAAGTAGCATTAGCAGTCCCATTTGACCAAGCCTTTCCCCTCCCAGGTATCTGCCCAGAGGAATTAAAAGGGTACCATAAGGTTGTATGCACAGCCGTGCTTGTAGCAGCACAATTTGTAATAACTAAGCTGTGAAAATAAGCCAAATGCTTATCATGGGAGCTATGCATGAAGAATACATATATAAATATATGATATAAACATACATTAATAACATAAACACATATAAATACATATATTACTAATATAAATATATTAATGATATAAATATATATTTTTTCTACCATTAAAAAGAATATACTTGAGGCAGTTGTGCGTAAACGGACTGAACTTGACACCGTATTTCCATGGAAATAAATCAGATGTACACTTGTAAACACAGAATTTTCTCCCTGGAGTGAGAGACAGAATGAGTACATAAGGACAAAATGTAAAACAGATCTTTTGGAATGCTTAAGAATTGTTCAATAGGCCAGAGCCTCCTAACCAAACCCAGGACTCCCTTAGTCCTCAGGTCTCTCTGGGCCCCGTGAGTCCTGCGGCAGAAGGACCAATTGCGCATGCGCAGCAGGCCTCCCCTGGGGCATTGTGGGTAGAACCGCTGAGGCGCTCAGCGTTTGCCATATTTGGTTAAAGGTTGGTGCGTCAGTGGGAGTGGTCGACCTAGAGTTCGAGTAGAGCAGTTGGTAAGCCATGCAGGCCCCTGAGGATGACAGGGCGGATGCCTGTGGAGGGCAGGAGGATACTGCTGCATGTTATGTCCCTGAATTGCCTGGAGTTGAAGGTAGCTCAGGCTCCAGAGGCGACGGCGCGGTGGCCCAGGAAGGCCTTCAGGAACGGGAGGCAAGACAGCTTCTGGTGCAGGATGACCTCGCCTCAGCTTCCGTCGGGGATTGTCAGGAATTATATTCCCAGGAATTGTATCCTTTCTGAGCGACAGCTGAAGGGGGACCTGGAGGGTGGGGTATGCTGAGGATGCAAATGTGGTAATCCTAGTGGAGACAAATATAACAGTGTGGACCTGAGAGCAGTGAGTGGGGAGGGGCGGGGTAAACGAGGTAACATGATCCATGGGACTCTGTGAGTTCACCTGGGTGTGCTGAAGGGGGCGACAGGCTGGGAGCAAGGCAGCCTGAGTCACAAAGTCACCTTAACCAGGTTCCCACCAGCCGCCTTAGCTTGCCTTTCCACCGTTACCTGGATGCAGAGACAGCTTGCTTACTACTGGGTCCTCTAGCCAAGTCACTTTCTCCTGAGGTTCACAGTGAGATCACAGTGAGCGGCAATGTTCTGCACATGTAAGCTCTGGACAGGCTGGGGTGTGTGGGAGGGTGGTCCATGTTGTGCAGTTTCTGTCCCAGAGGTAACCTAGTGGTTCAAGTGCCAGCCTCAAAGCTGTGCCCTAAGGAGGGGGTATGGATTGCAGGGTAGGACAGGGGCTGTGTAAGCTATGGGGAGGAGGATTGGGCAAAGAGGGAGATCGGAACACTGTTCATGCAATTTTGTTTCTGTTCTTTTTAGCCGGCTGACTGCAGAGAACTTCCACCTTCTGCAGGTTTCTTCCATCTCTGTGCTGAAGAAGCTTGCATGGATATTTCCCTTATTGTAGAATTGAAAGAATTAATTTCTTTCTAATTAAAATTTATTTTTTAAATTTTATTGTGTTTACTTCATTTTATTTTATTTATTTCCATTTTTTGTGGTACTGGGGATTGAATTCAAGACCCTGCACTTGTCAGGCAAGCATTTATTTTCTTGACCTATCTCCCTGGTACTGAAAGCATTAGTTTTGGAGGAGCCTCACCTGGAAAAGAAGATTCACATTTCTTCATGTTCCAGGACTGGTCAGGGTCTGCCCTAGGTTCCTGATTCCTGAGGTCACTTTAACTGGAAGGCTGTATTTTTGTTCCAGATGGTATTTTGAAGATTTAATGTTTGTTCTTGCTGATAGTAAAGTGAAAATAAAAACATGTCTGAGTTTGTTTTAACCAAGTGATTTTGCAGTTTTTGTAACAATTTTCCTTGGGAGAGGAGTGATTCTGTGCTGTGACTAGGTCATGTAGTTGAAGATAGCTTAGGGAATGGGAGGATATCAAAATCAATTAAAACTTGCCTTTCAGCGCTATCTACCCTAAGCATTTTGGAACACTGTGAGAGTTGAGATCAGACCTACTGGGAATAGCAATTCCAAAAATGCTTGTTTTATTTAGAAGTCTAGTATTCCACTTTTTCCTGCATTTCTCATGTTCATAAACTTGACCCCTTCATAATAATACGTTCAAATCTATTTTTCAGTGGGAGCAAAATGCTACACTACATCATAATCACTGAATGTTGGAACAGCTGAAATTTCCTGCCTCCTTTGATGAGAATTGATAGATATTCCTTTCTGTCAGTCTTTTCAGCCATGGTGGTTTAGCTAACTGTGATTATAGGTCACAGAAATATATGCACTTGTATATGGATTCCCTCTACTGAGGGGGTTCATACGTGCACATAGTTCCTGTTTCATGGTGACGTCCTTTAGCCACAGAGCAGAAAGAACTCACAGATTTCAAGTTTCTGCCTTCCCCATTGAAATGGAGGGAAGGGGTATTATTTGGCCTGCTATATACCCTTTCAAACAGGTGGTCTTGTAAAAGACCTTCCATGGTCATGAATGTATGAAGATCCTCTCTCCTTCTAGCTTTAAGAAAAGTTTATAGCATTATCACATAGAAAGAACTAATTTGTTTAAACAATTGCTTTCAGGGCCACTGAGATGGTTTGACAGTTTAAAGCCCTGCTAAGGAAAGCTTAAGGAACCACAGGGACCACGGTTGGATCCCCAGCACCACATGCTGAGCCAGCCCCACCCCCAGGGCATGCTGAGCTGGCCATAATAAAAAAAATTGCTTTCAAAAAAGGTATCAGCTGGGCATGGTGGCATAGGCCTGTAATCCCAGCACTTGGGAGGCTGAGGCAGGAGGAACAGTGTGAGTTCAAGACCAGCCTGGGATACAAAAGTGAGCTCAAGGCCAGCCTGAACTGCGTAGCGAGACCCTGTCTCAAAAAGACAGAAAAAAAAAGGTCTCCCTTTTTTTCAATGTATTTTGTAGAGGGTCCCACTTTGTAGCTCAGACTCCTAGTGATCATCCTGTTTCACGGATTACCACTGTGCACCATCATGCCCAGTCTCAGTGACCTTTCAGCATACCTGTGAACAGGAATTACTGGGCATATCGAGCTGGGCATCAAATGCAAGTCCCTGAACTTGCCTAATCACATGCTTACTCAGCTGAGCTATCTCTCGGGCTCTAAGGAGGTAGCTTTTCTAAGTGAGAATTAGGTCCTGGAACCTTAATTTGTGTATGGCCTTGCAGTTCCTTCATAAAATACATTACACACATGTCCTGCAAACAAGCTGAGCTCGCACAGTGTCTAAGCTGTGTTGAATTTGTAGATGTCCTTCATTGGTGATCCGGTGCAAATAAAGGCCTGAATTTCTCCCTCCATTGCAACCTAGATGACCTTGGTTAACTAATATCTCTCCTCATGTGATGTGAGTTGGTTCTGTCTTGTCTTTCTTTTTTCTGCCTTGTATCTCTAGTAGTTTCTAGCTGGATGCCACTCTGGACTTACTGCTTGACTGATGGAAACACCTGTCTTGCTAGCAGGCTCTTTGAGCTGAGTTTGGGAATGATCTCTGACGAGCTGGTAAAGGTTGCATCTTTTTGATCCTTGCATTGAAAATGAACTGTGTAGATTCAGAGGAGCTCTCAGAGGCAGACAGATGTTTCCACAGTGTGCAGTAAAGACCTCCTAATGGCCCTGCCATTGGCTCTTGATGAATGCAGCTTTCTGTCTCACCAGATACACGTGGCGGGGTCTTCCCCTCTTCTCTTTGCTCCTTAATGGGTAGACAGGCTTATCCTCAATTTATCTGAGGGTCATATCTTGTTGCAACACCCAGAATTTCCTCACATGTTGGTTTCCTTCTGTGGTCTCTTGAGTAGGAATCAGGGCCTTTACTCACTTGTCCTCTCTCTGTCTCTTTTTTTTTAAAAAAAACTTTTACTGCCTAGGTACTATTTATTAATGAGTAATGGGACATTATGGTTTCCATCACTGTCATATCTGCTCTCTTTCTTGTTTCTCCAGGATGGTGAGAAAAGATTCTGTCCGTTTCTTTCAGGAGTCCTCACTCCCTCCTGAAAGAATGCTGAAACTCGCCACATTTTCCCTTTTGGCGCAGTTTCTGTGCCCTTAGAATGTGCTACTTCACACCATCTCCCATGTTTTCTATTGGTGTGGTTCTTCCCTTTCATTGTAATACATAGGTGATTTTCGGAGACTACTCCTTGTTAGGTGCTGGCTCCCAACTTGCTCAAGCATGTTTCTTCTCACTTTTTTGTTGCACTATTTGTTCTTGTTAAGGTGTGTTTGTTTACATGTCTGTTCAGGTAAAATCTACATATTTGTATTTCCTATTTTATTCTGAAGTGTTTTAGCTGGGACATAGAGCTGGTTTTAGGAAAATCAAGAGTACAATTCTCAAGTATATTTTCACAAATAAAATACTCAAGTCTCCCAAGGAAGAGTTATTATTGAACCAAGTAGGAAAATTTTGCCTCCACAAACTTTTGGAACCTAAAAGCCATGTGCTCTTACTGCTTCATGGGTATACTTCCTCTCCATACCAGTGTTAATCAGGAATCAAGGCAATGTGTTACACTGCTTGGCTCACGGGGCCAAGAATACTCCACCCCAACACCAAGCTACTGCATTCTCATGATTTCTATCTGCATGCACTGTCAGAGCTCTCTTGTTCCTAAACAGAGTAACTATCTCTGGATGCTACAGTCATGGCCCTTCTAAGCACCTCAGGTGCCCTCTAGCCTATATTTCTATTGTCTATAAAGGTGGCAGGAGCTTGCAGGGTGCTACCACAAGGCTAGTAGGCAGGAGCTAATGAGCAGGAAATACAGTCAAGGAACCTTCCATTCAGTAATAATTTTCAGCTTTTTTATGGTGCTGGACCCTATTGCAGGTCAATGCCTGCGAGTATTCAACAGCAAACACTCGGATACCCAGTGGACCCTTTAATTGCTAACAGTGTTGGCCACAGAGGCACTGTAATTTTAGAGAGAAACCAGGCCTCAGATCACAGGAGGTCAAATTTAGGGAAGCTGAGGACTATTCCTGTGCAGGAAGTTTCCCAGGATGCAGTGTCCTCTTCACAGGGATGGGCACGTTTTGTTTTGGAACTGACATATTGTTTCTCCACAGAATAAGCTACTAAGCTGTTGCATGAAAACTTGTCATCAAATTCAGAGAGCACGAAAATTATATACATACATATTTGAAGCACTAGGGCAAAAACTGAAATATTAATGGACAGAGTATTTGCTGCCTATGAAAATTAGAATATCATGGTAAGAACAGATATTCTTCTTTTTGATAGAAATTACTTACTTTGAATGGTCAAGAGACAATATACTCACAATACAGATAGATCTGGTCTGTGATGATACAGACTATCCTCAGGAAGACCTGAGATTTCATCTGAAACATGAGGAATTTACCAGCACACTGATAACAATGGGAGCTGAGGGCTTGGTATATACCAGACGCAGAGAAATACATAGAATAATGCTCTGTGTCGCTAAGGCAATAGTTTAGTTTTATTCATATCTATTTAGCAAATGACATTTTGCCAATGTACCCCACAAACTTGCACAGTTTCTTAGGCTGAGGTTATAACCCTATGACAGAACAATTGTCTACCATTAACAAAGCATCTCTCGCAGGTCTCACCAAATTTATCAGACACATTAAGAAATAAATATCACAACAGAAGATTTTCATGAAAATGTCTTTCCAGTTACTGTGAGGACATTGCAGGAGTATTGACTGAAGGTTACATTTGTAGCATGGACAACATAATGAGAACCTGTTCTGAAATGAAAACAACATCATAGAAATCTCAAAGGTGCACCTCTAATATGAGGAATGGCTGAAACTCGCTTGCAAGCAATATAATTTAAAGCAATCAGCATAACTAAAAGCAAAAGCCCATGAAATGGTAATGGCTCATGCTTTCTATTAAATCAAATGGCAGGACTTAGTAGTAAATGAAAATGCAAATAGTCATGGTGAAGCCATGAGAACGTGCCCCACAGTTTCTTGTGTTCCAAAGTGCCATTCTGGTTTGAATTATGGCATGCTTTACTGTTCATGGTATGTTTCTCTGTAGAGATCATAGATGAATGTAGTTAGCAAGAGGGGCCAATTGGAAAGGGATGCATAAACCAGGAGGACAACTTATAAGTTTGTATTCTTGTTCAGAAGACCACTCTTCCTTTTGTTCTTTTCTTCCTCTTCCTCCTGTTCTTTAGCTTACTCATTCTTCATTTCTTTTATGCTCCTTCCTCCCTCACTTTTGTCTCATTTTGTTGTTGTTCTTTGTGTCATACGTGTAGAGAAACTATCACTACTTGCCATACAACCATTCCACTTATGCCTCCCCATCACACAGGATGCCTAGATTGTACACCCTCAAGTCCAAAGCCAGAAGAAACCTCAAATTGTTGAAGCTGTATCTGGGTGGTAATTTTTCTGACACATTGGAAAATGTCTCAGGCCAAATGATCTGTGATGTCCAACTCAGAGACATAGAGGATTTAGTGCAAGGAGCTGTGCATTAGAATTTATGACAGAGACCACATCATTTCCCACAGCTTCACTGTCTGATGTCTCTGCGTGTTTCCATGTCATATCATAGAGTTGCCACTGCTATGGCAGAAAACCATCAACAGCTCATCATTGGATGGCAAAATTAACATGGGACTGCATAAATGTGATGGTATAGATATATAATATCAGAACACACATTGGCAAGGCCTGTCTTAAGTACGTGATCATGGTGTAGAGTTCCTCCTGAGCCTTGAGCAGTTTCTGGTTGAACCTCTGGCGAGAATATGTATGTTTGGCATTTGCCATTGTAGATATTCCAGTCATGTGCTTTGACACTGAGACCATAGAGTAACTCTTGTGTAAGCCTTACTACATGACTAGGCCCAATAAAGTTTATGTTGTTAACCTAGCCCATCTCGTGACTGAGAGCTTGGTGACCCCCTCCTGTGGTGATCCCTCTGTATGAATTCAGTTTATTTTATCTGAAAGTTGCTGGTTTGTGTATTTTTTCATCAAATCAGTACATATTATGTTATAGTATTCTTATTAGCTGTGTCCTATTGGCTCTAAAATGGAAATAGGAAAGGCCAAATGCAGCCAATGGGTGTATTGATATATTAAGTTTTTCATTTTGTTTTGTTTCCGTAAATGTTGTCTTGATTCACCCTGTTAATGACTATATGGTGGTTTTCTGGAATTCAAAATTACTGAATGTTTGATAAGAAAGGTGAATGTTGTCCATAGCAACAATTGACATTGACGACTTTATAAAGAATGTGTTTGAAGAATTTATTTTGTAAATAATGAGGAGATGTATTGCAAACTGGTATAGTCCATTTTATTTGATTTCTTATGGGGCACCGTATATCTGTGATTTTGTAGCTGAACAACAGGACATCAGCACAGCCAAGAAGGGTTTGAAGTGATAGTTGAGTGTCTCTTCCTAGCTGCCTCTCAGTGTGTCACATTTCTTTAACAACATACAATTGCTCATGATATAAATTGCTCATTAAATTTCAAATATGCACTAAGCTTATTTGTGCAAACCTCTAATGCCGACACTCAGGAGGCTGAGGCAGAAAGACCACCATAACTTTGATGCCAAGCTGGGGAACTTGGTGAGTTTGAAGCTGACATACGTAGTTTGAGACCAGACTGAACTACATAATCAGATATGGTGTGGAAAAAATCCACAGAAAATTCAAATATGTTTTGCTCATGCACTAAAAAAACACTAGTGATTTCAGTCTGAAACTGAGCAACTGGGTGCGCTGGAAGGCTCAGAACTGGTCAAGAACTGCATTGCCTGGTCCTCAGTAGCACTGACAGGGTTTTGTATTTGGTGTAACTTGAGACATTAGTCAAATGTCACCCTAATGCCTTCTGTGTGTTTCCCATAAAATTTTGGTTGTGATTTATACTTTCCAAAGGATGAAAATGGTCATTTCCCTCACAGATATTTGATACTGTCAGTCACACAAAATCCTATTGTTTCTTTATTTGAATACTGAGTGTTGCAAAATTTTCCCTTCATGACATTAAAATCATTTAGATTTATTTAATTTGGGGGGGCTATACACCATATATATGTATTTTCAGATGCATGTATTTTCTTGAATATATAAGAATTGGGCTTTCCTGTGAGGCACTTGTATTTTGAGGTCATGCTGAGTATCATTTAATTGATGTTATTAGGCAAAATTGGACCTGCTGAACGTTTAATACTTGAAATCGATCCTCATGATGTCCAACGCAAATCCACCCTAACACACTTCATTCATTTTCATTAAATTTCAATTTACAGTGGAAGAAACAAACATCTGACTAAAGACATTCAAAATTATTCTATCGTTGTATAAATGTAAACCTTTGTCTTTTACATTTTGGAAGTATACCCTAAACATACTTTTTAGAATGAGTATTTTATGGCAGTCCTGAGTTGTGATTAGAGAACTTAGTCAATGGCACCAAGTCAGTCTGAGGACGAGAGGAGCCTGATATCCCAGTGTTAGCATTGCCATCCCTGCATTCCATTGTCTTTCACTATTGGCTCCTGATACAGAGCCTTCCCCTCATGCTGTGCACATAACCTATTGCAGAGATGAATCAGGGACAGTGTATACAGTCATCACTATTCCAATCACTCACGATATTTTCACATCCAAGGTCTCTGATGAGCACTGCTGATCCATGATAACCACCTCTGACAACCTCTACTCTCAAGGCAATGGGTCTTTCTCTAGTCAATATTTTTTTTATCTTTTCCTGCCTGTGCGTAAAAATCATACACAGCTCATGGATTCATTTCTGCAGTAAGGTTATGTTAGTCATATCTTTTATTTTGCCTTTTTAATCTTATTAATTTTAATAGGAAAGAAATAGCAATTAGACAATTTCAAAACACATTAATAGGATAACCACAACACTTAGTACAATGCATATAGTTCTCTTCATGGTAGTTGTTCAGAGTGTAAGATGAAGACCTGATAACTTTTCTAAACACTATTGGTACAAATATTTCTTCCTATTGAACTAAGAGAAAGTTGCTGTATGTATACTTCAATATTCCATAAGAGTAGTGGGTTATCAGCAGAACTGGCAATGCATCATATCATAGTAATACTAAAACCATGCTTTGAATGCCAGTCATTTTGGTCTTTTAGATGTCTACTGCTTCTAATGTCATATCAATTATTGTTATACTCTCTCTCAAGTAAATGTTTGGGTTTTTCATGATTTGATAAGGATCTGTGTCCATGTTTTAACGTATTCTTCCCTTGTTTGGAGACTCGCAGTGCCAGATGGCACTGAGATGTAATAAAATGGACCGTATGGGTGAACATCAGGAATTTATGGATGGTGGCAATGCTACTTGGGATGTTTTAGGCTGTAAATAGAAAGCATGAAGGTACAGTAATTAGATGCAATCACATGTATCCAAAAAGCATCAGGAATGGGAGGTGTGCACTATGTTACTGTGGACAAGGCTGTATGCATGCTTGTTTATTCCACAAGAGCTGTGAAGCCACAGACAGGCTCTAAAGAATCAGTAAGGGAATTATCCCTTCAGTTCTTTCCTCTTCAGGGCCCTGGAACTAGTTCACTGACCTAGAGAAAGGACTGGCATCACACAGTGTTTCCTTCAGTGTGCCATATGAGGTTCAAGGTCCCATAACTCTCCTGCCCTGATATCATCATTATGCTCTGTCTCCACATTGTTACAAGCAGGGATGCTGAACACACTGAGTCACGTGTAAGCAATGTGTGAAGATCCCTGAGCATGGGACTTCCTGGGAGCCGAGTACCCTCACTTCGTTAATCCACACCCTGGAGCAGAGCATTCTGGTGGTTGCTTTTGCCCTCCTTTCCACCAACTCACCCCTACCTCTGGTCAATCTCTTTTCTAGATTCCTCATTGCCACTTTCATGGGTGTTTTCTTTTCATTAGGGAGGAAAATTCCTGAGTGGTGACCAGGACCGTGCTTTCAAACAGCATCTCCAATTTTCCTTCAAAGACTGAGGCAGCTTAGGACCCAGGGCTGTGCATCTTTTGTGCCGGACCTTGTCCTGACCAACTCAGGAAGCTGACCTGGGCACCAGCAGAGCCCAAGGCAGAAGCCATCATTGCAGCTGCTATTTGTATGTGTGCACACGATGGGCCTAAGGATTTCTTCTGGATGTACCGAAGGGCTTTCTAATCTTTCTTGGTTTATAGAAAGTGTGTTTTCTGCTCAGTGCTCCTTAGTTCACTGAAATTCAGGGGCGGGTGTCATCTGATAGTGGGAATGTGAAAGAAAGAGCACTAAAGACAGGTTTAGGGAGCCTATCCTATGGGAAACTATGAAAATCAGCTCCATAGAAGGATTTACACCCTGGACCAGGTCACAGATGTTTTAGGTCCCAATCTCTGTGTCACCACCACTGCTGGTAATGTGCTCATACTCACGCAGGAGAACCCAGGTTGAACTAAACTTATTCTCTGACTCACTTCCAAGCTGCCGTGTCAGGCTGTTACAGAGATGAATCCCAGAAGATAGACGCACAGAAGCGGGTGGGGCAGCTGTGCTCAGGACAGGTGTGACCACACAGTCAATCATGGCCCTTGGTCAGTGACTGTGTGCATATTAAAAAGGTCTTGCATTGGTGACCTCACTGTGTAGAGCCCCTCTGGAGGCTAAAGCCAGGGGATCTGGAGGGAAACTGAGGATAGACAGCATGCGTACAAGGCGGTGTCTCTTGCCTCTTCCCAAATGCCTCTGCTCCATCACTGTGCTCAGCGTGTATGGTCGGTGTGAAGTGAAAAACGAGGCCTCTTGGGAAGCCCAGCAGTGTT
>PVJA010053951.1:0-11771 GCA_004027025.1 Myocastor coypus
TGAACTGTGTCACGGAGGGAAGAACTGGGTCCCAACAGTCAGGATCACATCAGCTGAACACTGGGTCTCTAGACAGAGAGCTGAGTTAAAGTCTTTTGCTTGGTGCTAATCCAGTGATGGCGTCTCCAAGGGAAAGGGGATTTGGACACCTGGCCACAGGGATGAGTGCACATGAAAGTCGAGGAAGAAATCACTCTGAAGCATCTACAGGCGTGGATGTGTCAATGGTGTTTTTGAATGTTCTCTTATAGAGTTTTTCATTTTAGATAGCTTATTCAGCATGTTAATATGGGAGAAATTCCCTCCCTTATGTGTAGCTGATTTTTCTGGATAGCAAAGGGCCATTCCAACCTCATGAAGTTCCTTTACAAAACAAGCAACCCAGGGTCTGATCTCAACCTCTTATATATCTAGATATGGCCTTCATGTATTCTCTGCTCTAAACTCTTCATGCCTAATAAAACATCTACAGCCTTGCTGGCCATTTTCAGCTTCCTATTCTGGTCCAGGTTGCTTGGCCTTCAAAAGTCCATAGAGGCTGATCCAGGCTCTCCCACATTCTCATCTGCCATGTGACACACACCAGCCAGTTCTGCTTGGTTCTACCTGGCATGAGCAACCTTGTATCTGAGACTTAGTGTGACATAAAAGGTCTTCCAACCGACGCTCATTCTTGTCCCACCTTTGCTACATGCACACACTCTTTCCATGATGACACTCTTAGAACACTGCTGATTTCATAGACCTAGGCTGGGACAAAAGAGAGCAAAAGCAAAGTTGCTCACGCACTCAAAGGAGTGGGTGAAAAGAATTCACACTCAAAAGAATTCCAGAGCTGATGGCTGCTGAGGGGCCCTGCCCTACAGCATCAGAGGACTTCTGATCCCAAGATGCGGATATGGATCAATGGAATGCCTACAAAAATTCCTAGTGATTAGGAAAGGATATTGATACCAGTCAACAATGAAGAGATGACTATGGCCCAGGCATCTCTCCTCAATGTGTAGACATGCTGCTTACTGTTGTCCACAGGACTGTGCTGTGGATGCCGTTCTTACTTCCATTCTTACTACCACCAAGAGGTGGGGTACATTGCTTAGGATCAAAACGTGGAAAGCCGGGCATGGTGGTGCACGCCTGTAATCCCAGCATTTGGGAGGCTGACACAGGAGGATTGGTGCAAGTTCAATATCAGCCTAGGCTACAAAAGTGAGCTTAAGGCCAGCCTGAAATGCATAGCAAGACCCTGTCTCAAAAAGAAAACATGTGGATGAATGGAAGGATTTTATAGGGAAATAGATTTGAGCGTGACTGCTGGAAAAGGGGAAAGGTACATGCAGTTCTGCATGGCAAGGATCCCCAGGGGTTGTGTAGAGAACTAGGAGGGCATGGGTGCACCTCACCTGAGTAGGTGAGGAAAGGAAAGTTGCCAACCCAAGACAGTTGTTTTATTGCCTTTAGGTGAAAAGTACGTTTAGCCTGGTGGAGGGTACTCCAAATTGTAAAGAGGGCCAAATCGAACGTTAAGTGATCTAAAATTTCTTTCCTTTGCAAAACATTTCAGCACTATTCACCTTGCTCATTCCCCCGTGGCTTATTCTCTCCATCCTGCTCCTCCTTCATATAGGTAACCTGTTGTCTGACTGGAAAGTAAACATATGCCGTCCTTTCCAGCCTCAGTCCTGTCCACTCTAAGCCCTTACAGATACTTCCTCATCATATCTCCAACATCTGCACTGGCAGAACACTGAAGATATCATGGATGAGGGTGGTGAAAAATCCGGAGAGGGGAAGGCCAGGGGTCTCAGTCACCTTGTAGGGTGGATAGCAAAAGCTTTGTCCTCAGCAATACTTCACAAACAGGTAAAATCAAGGGGTTGAAGGGCCTGAGGGGCGCAGCCCAGCCCATCAGGGTCAGACACCTACTGACCTAGGAATTGATGTTGGTCAGGTTCCTACAAGCACAAATGAAACTTGCACTTTTAGAAAGGCTCATTATGCCAGCAAACCCAGGACAGATGACTGTTTCTCAGGCATCTCAGTACATTGTTAATGATCAAAACCTTGTGCATGAACGGAAGGATTTTCTAGGCAAATGGGCTTGGCTCTCACTGATGGTACTGGGGCCTTGACCACGCAGCTCTCAGTGGCCAGAAGCCTGGGGTTTTTTGGAAGGAGTAGGACATGGGTACAGATCATTTTAGTAGCTGATAAATGAAAAGTTGTCAATAGAGACAGTTGTTTCTACTGCCTTCAGGTGGGAACTGTGCTTAGGCTAGTGGAGGATACTCAGATACGTAAGGAAGACTCAATAGAAAATTTAGTGATGTATCATATCTGTCTATTGAAACATTTTCCATTTCTTTTACCTAGGTTCCATTTACCATGGTTCTTTCTAGCATGAGAAACCTCTCTAAGACCTAGAAGTAGACTGATATCGTCCATAAAAACATCACCTTGTTCCCTCATGGAATGCAAACTCCTCTTTGTACTATCTCTAACATTGACACCGTTTGCAAACAGCAAATTTGGTGGACCAAGATGATGAGAAAATGGGAGAGGTGCAAAGCCAATGGTCTCACTCATCTTGAGGAGTGGGATGACGAAAAGAACCCTCAATAGGACTCCACAAACGGGGAGGTTGAAGGGGAAAAGGCCTGTGGGTCCCTGTCCAGGAAGGTCAGGGACACTCTGAGCTGGGATGGATGTTGCTCAGAGGTACTCTTTGGAATCGGGCTCCTAGGAGCAAAAATGGAGGATGGTCGTTAGGACAGGCTGGTTACACCTGCCAATCCCGATGAAACACCTATTTCCAGGCAACTTTCTTCAATGTTTCATGCATGCCACTTGCAACTATGCACAGAATTATGGAGATTTCAAAAGTGTTTGCATTTCACAGGGCACAGGTAAAAGACATTGCTCAAAATAAAACATTGACAATCAAGACAAAGCGTGCTCAGTGAGTGAGCTATGATAATACACGTCTTCCTTCTAGACCTCATCATTGTCCTGTCCTTTGTTTCCAAACTCTCTATTCCTATCTTAACCATGTGCACTGTGTTAGAACACTGCAAATGCCATTGATTTCAGGAAAGTGACAAAACAAGAGAGAAGAAAAGGCAAACATCTCACTCACCTGAAGGCCTCAGTGACAAAATCTGCTCCTTTGGAACAAGTCCACAAACAGGGAAGTTGAGGGGTGAAGTACCTGAGGGGCCCTACACAGCTAGGTCAAAGACCCTCTGACCCAAAGATGGATGTTGGTCAGCAGTGCTGGCAGGAATCAGGCTCCTAGGAGCAGAAATGCAGGATGGTCATCAGGAAAGGCTCTTATGGTAGCTAGCCTAGAGAGATATCTAATTCCCGGGCAGCTCCCCTAAGTGTTTAAAGGGGTTGTTTTGTTTTATTTTGTTTCGTTTTGTGGTACCAGGGATTCAACTCAGGGACTTGCACTTGCCAGGTAAGCATTTATTCCACTGAGCTATCTCTCCAGCCCCCCTCCTAAGTGTTTCGACAGCCTGCTTACTATTCTCTACAGGACCATGCCATCATGCGGGTACTACTTCTATTTTACAAGGTAGAAGTGAATTTCTGTTCTCAAAATCCAACAATTAGTGTCTTTAAAATAAACAGTCTTCACAAGGCCAGAATAATTCTCTAAGAAATGACTCTGTCCTGACTGACAGTTGTTACATGTTGTGAGCTGGTGCTGAAAGAAGAACAAAAGGACCTGGTGAAGATAGCTTCAGAGGTCTCACTGAGATTAATTTCTCTTGAAGTGAGCCCAGGGCCAGCCGCAGAAGCATCTTGCTTTTATTGAGAGCTAAAAACAGGCTAAGGAATATGCATAATCACTTCAGTGAAGGAGGACTACAATCTCTATTGACGTCTACAATTTCCCTAACACTAGGTTCACACAAATGCTAATTGATAACATTGCAAGCAGGGGAGGAGACAACCATTAACATCCCAAGCAAGGGAGGAAACAACAATCAGGGAGCCAGCAGGATGTGCTGTGAATCTTGAATCCAGGGTTTCCAGTGTTCACAAGTAACAGACTGAAGCAGTCCTTGTGCTTTGTTTATTGCTCCCTTCTTCTTGGGATGCTAATTAGGCTTTTTAGCTCATCTCTATATTTCTACAGACAATAATGCAAAGGTGGGTAGCTTTGGAGAATAGGGCACCCAGGTGGCAGTAGGAAGAGTGGTGGACAGGTGGGTTGATCTGAGCTAAGTATAAGTGGCTCAAAGGATGTCAGAGACTTAGGACAGTTAGTTCTGTAGGCTTCAGGCTAAAACTATAGTTAGTCTGTGGACAAAAGCCCAAGGTATCAACATGACCCAGGGTAATCTCTATACGTTTTTTGTTCACATGCTAACTTCCAGGGTGTCAATGGAAATCAGGGCACAGCAAAAACTTTTGTGCCAAAGACTGGCTGACCTCAGTGAGTTTTCAAGCTGATAATGGAAGGCAGTTAACCAATAGGTGAGAAATACAATAAAAGAGAAGGTGGAGAAACAGTGGAATGGTGCAGCGGTGGAAGATGAAAGAGTGCATATTACTCTGTGTGTTTTATGTTGTTTGGATGCCCAGAATCTCACTACCCTAGGAGGTACCCCTGCTCAGTCCTGGCCTGTTTTCTAAGCACCAAAACTGCCACCACACGCATGTGCTTCCCATAAACAGACAGTTCTAGAGTCTGTACTCTCAACACCTTCTTTATCTAATGCACTCATCTGAAATATTACATTAGTGTTTCTCTTGATTAACCCATGGGAGCCTAGTATGACCATCTAGTGAACTTCTCCAATCAATAAAGCCCAGAGAAATTGGTTCAATTTGTCAATTCTGAGCTGACATCTGTGCTAGACTTGCTGTGCCTTCAGGTCCCCAGGAAAGGCCCTGTGTCTCAGTCTCTGCATTCTTGTCTTTGCTATTTAAACTACACAAGACATTTTTCCTTGGTTATCACTGGAATGGGCAAGCTGTTCTTTGAGACTAAGAATCAGATGTATATCTTCCTTACCAATCACATTCTTGTCCCCTCCTAGGCCTAGAAACTGTTTCTCATCCTATCTCCAGTGTCTGCCTTGGGGGAACACTGCAGGTTCTACAGACTATGGTGGTGAAAAAGCAGGAATGGGGAAAACCAAGTGTCTCACCCACCTGAAGGAGTTGATGGCAAGAACTGAACCCTCAGGAGGACTCCAAAGATATGAAAAATCAAGGGGAGAAGGGCCTGAAGGCTCCTGCTTGGGAGGGTCAGAGACCGTCTGACCTAAGTATGGAGGTTGGCCAGTGCTACTGGCAGGATTCAGGCTCCTAGGAGCCGAAAAGTAGGCTGGTCATTAGGAAAGCCTCGTTATGTCAAGTAACACAGGAGAGCTGTCTATTTCTCAGCCATGTCCCCTCACTATTGACACATGCCTCTTACTATTCTCTACAGGACTATGGAGTTGAGGTCATTATTACCTCCATTCTATAGGCGAGAGCTGAAGTACATTGCCGATGATTCAAACATTGTGTTCGAATGGAAGTATTTTTCTGGGCCAATCCACATGACCTTAACTACTTGTAAATGGGCAAGGCACATGGCTTATGGGTGGAAGGAACCTCAGCTTTTAGGATGACATAGGTCTTGCTCTCCTCAAGAACTGAGAATTGAAAAGTTGTCAGAAGAGCCGGGTGTGGTGGCGCACGCCTGTAATCCCAGCACTCGGGAGGCTGAGGCAGGAGGATTGGTGCGAGTTCGAGACCAGCCTGAGCTACAAAAGTGAGCTCAAGGCCAGCCTCAACTGCATAACGAGACCCTGTCTCAAAAACTAAAAAAAAGAAAAGTTGTCAGAGGAGACAGTTGAGTCTACTGTCTTTGGGTGAAGAGCCTGCTGTGGCTACACTAATCTATAAGAAGGATCAGTTTAGAACCCTTAGAGATGCATGATTTATTTATTTTGAAACACTTTCATTCCATTCACCTAGGTTCTTATACTTGCTATTGGTTCTCCCTGGCATGAGAACCCCTCTGAGACCCAGAAGCAGAGAAATTCTTGCTTCTGAGGCTCATTCTTCTCCCCTCCTAGGCCTTCGAACTCTCTCTTATTCATCTCCAATAGCTACACTGTTACAGCACTACAGACTCCATGCACCAGGGTGGTGAGAAAGCAGGAGAAAGGAAGGACAAGTCTCACTCATCTTAAGGGTTGCTGACAATGCCTGTGCCCTCGGAAGGACTCCACCAACCAGGAGGTGAAGGAGTGAAGGCCCTGAGGGTTCCTGCCCAGGATGGTAAAAGACCCTGTGACCTGAAGATGCAAATTGGTCAGTAGTACTAGCAAGAATCAGTCTCCTGGGTAAAAAAGGATGGTCATTAGGAAAGCCTCCTTATGGAGGACTATTTCCCAGAGAGCACTCCTCGATGTTTAGACCTGCTAATTAGTATTCTCTGGAATGATACCATTACTACTTCCACTGTACAATCTGGAGGTGAATTGCTTTGCTCAAAATCCACCAATTAGTGTCTTTAAAACATGCATTCTTCATAGGGTCACACAGCACATGGCTGTGTATTGACTGATGGTAAATAAGGGTGCAGCTTTGGGGGTGGGGGCCGAACCCCAGGTGATTGTAGCAAGAGTGTTGAACAGTGTTGGTCTGGCTCAGCTTAGTGACTCAAAAGTGGAAAGTCAGGCAAACAGACTTCTAGCTCTGATGGTTTCAGGCCAGAAGTGTGGTTGTACCAGGGGAGGATGCTCTTGTGTGTAACAGTGACCCATGCTTAACTACTTGGATGCTTCTTTGAGAAACACACTAACTGAAAGAAAGAAGAAAGAAAGAGAGAAAGAAAGAAGGAGAAAGAAAGAGATAGAGAGAAAAAGAAAGAGAGAGAGAGAAAAACCTTTGGGCCGGGGGAGATACCTCAGTGGAATAAGTTCTTGCCTGGCAAACACAGGGTCCTGAGTTCAATCCTTGGTACCGCAAAAGAGAGACAGAGACAGAGAGAGACAGAGACAGAGAGACAGAGAGACAGACAGAGAAGCACACTAACTTCCAAAGGAATGTCTCTGCCCATTAGGGGACAACGAGACAGAGACAGACAGACATTCAAAGGAATGTCTCTGCCCATTAGGGGACAACATCTTCTTTGTGCCTGGGAATGCCTACACTCTGAGTTTTCAAGCTGTTTATGGAAAGCAGGCAACTAATATCTGCGAGAGAAGTGAAGGTGGGGAATGGCACAGGGTGGAAGATGGGGAAGCATATATTACTATATTTCATGTTGTTTGCATGCCCAGAATATCTCCCTAGCCTGGGAGGTACACCGTGCTCAGTGCTGGCCACTTCTATTCCTCCCGAGACATTTGCTTCCTATACAGACAAACCTTCCCTGAGTCTATATTCCCAACTCCTTCCTTACACATTGCACTCACATGAGATAATGAACTAGCATGCCTCCTGCTCTACATCATCCGGGTCCTAGTGTGATCACCTAGTGACCTCCCAAGTACACGAAGCCCAATACAACCAGATCAGATTACCCCTTTTGATCTGCTGGCTTGGTTTGGCTTGCTGTGACTTTCAGTACTTCAGTAAAACCCCTGGCTCAACCTCTCTATTTTGTCCTCTGCCCTGTGAACTACACCTGATGTTTTTCCTTTGTTCCCCTTGGCATGTACAACCTCCTCTGAGACTGGGAAGTGGATACACCTCTTTCTTCCAGGCCTCATTCTTCTCCCCTCCTAGGCCTGACAACTCTTTCTCATCCTATCTCCAACATCTACACTGGCAGAGCACTGCAGGTTCCATGGACTGGGCTGGTGAGAAAGCAGGAGAAAGGAAGACCAAGTGTCTCACTCACCTTAAGGAGCTGATGACAAAAACTGAACCCTCAGGAAGACTCCAGAAATAGGGAGGTGGAGGGGTAAAGGGCCTGAGGGTCCCTGCCCACCAGGGTCAGAGAACCTCTGACCTAAAGATGTAGGTTGGTCAGAGTACTAAAGGCAGGATTCAGACTCCTAGGAGCAAAAAGAGGGGTAGTCATTAGGCAATGCTCCTTATGGATGGTAACATTGGAGAGATGTCTATGGCCCAGGCAATACTCCTCAGTGTTTATTTATTTATGTATTTATTTTTGTCTTTTTGAGACAGGGTCTCGTTATGCAGTTCAGGCTTGCCTTGAGCTCACTTTTATAGCCCAGGCTGGTCTCGAACTCGCATCGATCCTCCTGCCTCAGCCTCCTGAGTGCTGGGATTACAGGTGTGCACCACCATGCCTGAATACTCCTCAGTGTTTAGATTGCTAATTAGTATTCTCCACAGGACCATGGAGTAGTTCCCAATAGTACAGTGGTTTTTGTTGTTGTTGTTGTTGCTGTGGATTTGTTTTGTTTTTGTCTTTTTGAGACAGGGTCTTGCTAAGCAGTTCAGGCTGCCCATGAGCTCACTTTTATACTCCAGGCTGGTCTTGAACTCGCACTGATCCTCCTGCCTCAGCCTCCCAAGTGCTGGGATTACAGGCATGTACCACTATGCCTGGCTAGTGATAGTATTTTTTTTTTTAACAGGGAAGAAGTCAAGTAAATTTCTTATGACATAACAATCAGTGTTTTCCTGGTACTGTGAGTGGGCTGAAGGATTTCCTGGTGACCCTGGATGAACCCTGAATAACGATGAAGGATCTCAGTACAGGTCCTGGTGATCTGAGTCCATGGATGCTGGGGCAAGGTGTTGGGGAATGTTGGACTCACTCACCTCAGGATGAGAAATAAGAAGTTGTCAATAAGGCGGCTGGAAGCACGGTTGCAGGTAATAAATATGCTTTAGGTCAAAACAGGATACTCCTGTATGAAGACAACCATGTGCTGAACCACAGTCCAGCCTCCCAGGTGCAACGACAAGACTCACCTGAGAAGCTCGTGGCATTCCGCACCAGGTCCGGAGAGACTATGTTAAGTATGGCAGTTCCTTGAATGTCATTCCTGTCCCGTTGGTTACCTTACATCAACACATCCTTTGCTAACTAAGGACTGAGACTCAGGTTCAATAATATCATTGAAATTACGGAATGTTTATCTGAGTTTGCTGTGAATGTGCATTGAGTACTGGCATTAACTTTTGAGTTTTTACAATATTGAAGAGACCTGAGCTCATTCAGAAGGGAAGATGCTAAATTCACTTGAAATATCAGGCTTAGAGAATTATGTTGACATAAAACACTCCCCAGAACATATTTTGAAGTTAGTAACAAACTAAAGATACAATAAAAATGCTTTGTAATTTTCATACAACACCCAACCCCTCAGCAATCTTGTTTTATTATATAATGTGCTTATTTCAATGAGTGGAAGAAGAATATTTCGATGGAAATTGAATGAAGTTGACTAATAGACATGAAGCTGCCTTTGGTACATGTCACAGAGACTGGGATCTGTCATAGAAGATTTGACAAAGAAGATCTGTCATGGGGATCTACTCCAGAAAATGAAGATATGTATATTTCTTACAAAAGAAAACCTGACTTTTGGGCCCAGCAGGATGGCTCAGTGGTCTAAAGCGCCTGCTTGGAAAAGCTTGGGCAGCTTCAGGGACGGCAGTTCGATCCCTGGCACCACATGCTGCGCCAGCCCTGCCCTCAGGGCAGGCTGAGCCGGCCAGAAAAATAAACGAACAAAAGTTCTGAAACAAGAAAAAATAAAATAAAATAAAATAAAAATTCTTAAAAAACCTGACTTTTAAGGGTCAGCTTAAAATGGCATCATATATTGATCACCCAGTCTTATTCATCATTAGCGTGTGAAGACTTCATGATTCTCAGGTAGGAATGTGAAACACTCTCAGGCAATTCTTCTAGAGAAGAGCTCTGAAAGTAATTTTTTTGTAATTAATTTATTTTTTTCTTTTTTTGAGACAGGGTCTCACTCTGCAGGTCAGGCTGGCCTTGAGCTCGCCTTTGTAGTCAAGCTGGTCTCGAACTCACACTGATGCTCCTATCTCAGCCTCCCAAGTGCTGGAATTACAGGTGTGCACCACCACACCCGGTTGAAAGTAATTTAAAACAGGATAGCCTGTAATTACAGCACTCAGGAGGTAGAGGCTGGAAAATCCTCACTGGTTCAAGGCCACCCTGACTACACATTGAGTCCAAGGCCTGCTTGCATTACAAAGTAAGAACCTGTCTCAAAAACACCAAACAAAATCAAGAGAGGAGTGTTCCATAGGGTGGATCCCAGGCACTTTACAGAGCAAAACACATGGTCTTTGGCACTGTCTAGGGCTGTCACACTGTTCATGGTGACTGGAAACCAAGAGTCGCTGAGTCAGAGTCCAGGTTTCAAATATAGATATGGGTACTTCAGTTGAAGCAGTTTGTAACCCCATACATAAAGTGTTTGTTGCCAGGTCTAAGGTTTCAATTTCTATTTTATTTTTAAATGTAAAATATACTTTAGGAGACAGTCTCATTACATAATTCATGATGTTACAGAATTCAGGGAAGCCTAGGCGGACTTGAACTCCTGGTCTTCCTACCACTACCTCTCCTCCTGAGGAGTTTCTCATTTTCACTAAACTTTGCTAAAGCTCTACCAAAACCTTAGGCTTGATAGTTTTGTCTCCCTACATAAAAATATCTGAAGCTGGGGCTAGTGAATGTTGAGGCTTCAAAGCCCAAAGGATATGTCAGGATATTTAAATGAGAGGCACCTATTTCTGTTTGAAGTGGGCACTGGAAGCTGCCATTAACAGTGTGTCAGTTGATTAAGAAATGTTAAGAGCCAGTTGGATTGGTTGGATTCTGTGGATACAAAGGAGAAAGCAGAAAGAGATGCACTCACCTGAAGGGTCCCTCAGCATCTGAGACCGTTGCCAAGGTTCTACAAAGTGGGTGACCGCATGCTGGTGACATCACAAGGGTTGCTTGGCAGCCATGCTAACAAACAGATTTGCCCCTTCTCATTGGCTAATCCACTGCTAACCTCTGTTTCATTGCTGCTCCCCTGATAGACACTTTCCTTGCTTCTTTAAAAAAAAAATTTAATAGCCAGGTGTGGTGATGCACACCTGTAATCACAGCACTTGGGAGGCTGAGGCAGGAAGATCGGTGTGAGTTCGAGACCAGCCTGGGCTACAAAAGTGAGCTCAAGGCCAGCCTGAACTGCATAGCAAGACCCTGTCTCAAAAGACAAAAAAAAAAAAATTAATATTTTTTTTTACTTGTTTGCAGTTCATAGAGTTTACAGTCATCATGGGGAGTGGATTTATCTGTGCTATGTACAGATAAACTACTGCGTTACATTTTTTTTTAGCCCACTGCCTTCCTCCAAATCACCTATTTTCAGTTTTCATTCTTCTTGATATTGCATTTTTATTTTATTTAGGAAATAAAACAAAAAATAGCAACAAAATAAAAGTTTTAAATCAGGAGGGTAACAATAATTAATACATTACACAGAGTACAAGATACAGGCATGAAATAATATCCAGACAATATTAGCACAGGCAAATTTCTTTTAAAACAAGCTAGTTATATATGTATCTCGACCATCTAGATACAGCTATACATAATTTCCCCCTTTCCCTTCTTTTCCTCTTTCTCCCATGAGTTTCTGTTTTTCTCTTTCTCTTTTTTTCTTTTCTTTTTCAGTACCAGGGATTGAACTCAGGACCTTGCACTTGCAGGTCAGGCACTTATTCTACTGAGCTATCTCCTTGGCTCCCGTCTCTCTCTCTCTCTCTCTCTCTCTCTCTCTCTCTCTCTCTCTCTCTCTCTCTCTCTC
>PVJA010053952.1:0-11757 GCA_004027025.1 Myocastor coypus
ACTTTGGCACTGGTTTACCACATGGTATGGTTGTGTCTAGGCGTCCTTCCAAAGCCTCATGCAGTCATTAGGTGGAATTGTAGAGTCTCTGATAAAATCACGTCCAATGCTGGGACTAACGATGTGAGCCCTACTCCGGCCCTGAGGCAGGTAGTCAGAATGTGACACAGGGAAAGGAAGGAGGCTGCCTGGCCTGCTGCCCCTGTGCCCTCAGCTGCTGCCTGTCCCTTGCTCTTGCTCTTTTGCTGTTTTCTGCCATCATGTACTGCTGCTCTCTGTCATGTGACACTGCCTTGGAACCGGCTGACTATGGGCTGAAACATCCACAATCTAAAGTTTTCCTTTCGTGCTTTTGGGTGTCAGGTATTTTGTGCCAGCAAAGATAAAAGTAATCAAGATGTCAAAGAAAGAAACAGCTAAAAGAGTAGGAATGGAAAAGAGGAAACTAGCGAGTTGCACACATAAGGGTTTTGAAGCGCACCTCAAGGTCATCGCAGGGTAGAAGGTACAGTGAAAACAGGTGTGTGTCCATTTAAAATAACAGTGACAATCTTTTTGTTTATTTATTTATTTCTTGTTTTGGAACTTTTGTTTATTTATGTATTTTTATGGCTGGCTCAGCCTGCCCTGAGGGCAGGGCTGGCGCAGCATGTGGTGCCGGGGATCGAACCACGGTCCCTGCAGCCACCTAAGCTTTCCTAAGCAAGAGCTTTAGACCAGTGAGACATCCTGCCGGGCCCACAGTGACAATCTTGTAGAGATAATCTTATGTTTTTTTTTTTTTTTTTTTTTTTTTTTTTTTTTTTTTTTTTTTTTTTTTTTTTTTTTTTTTGGTACAGAATCTAGAAGGTCTTACTATGTATATCCAACTTGTAGGGATTGTCCTGCTTTGAGCCTCCCAAGGAGGACAGGCACACACCACCCACGCCCAGTCTCAGTCACCCTCTCAGTGCACCATGGTGTGAAGTTGGCAAGGCTCACCAGGAATCTCACCCCGGTGCTGGGCTCTGCCTAAGCAGGTGCTTTAGTCCACCAAGCTATCTGGTCAACCCTATTTTATGATTTTTGACACATTTTGACACATTTTGACCCATTTACAAATGCTCTATCAATGATATCCCCAATGAAAGTGCCCAAGAGAGTCCCTTTTCTCAAACTTCACTAGTAAGTATTATCCCTCTTTCTATTCTCACCTAGTTTTAAAAGCAAAGGCATTGTTGGGTTGAGGAACTCTTGTATTGTTTTGGAGGTAATAGTGACATTAGCTGTCAGTTGTGGAATATATAATTAATAACATGATTTATATTGTGGATTGTCACAATACATTTATTTATGTATTTATTTATTTGTGTATTGATTTATTTATTTTGCGGGACTAGGGAATGGATCTGGTGAAGCATGTGGTACTGGGGATCGAACACAGTCCCCTCTGCCTGACTAAATTCGCCCAAGTAGACACTTTAGACAACTGAGCTAACCCACAAGCCCGTTCGCAATGCTTCTTTGTGCTGTAAATTGTTTTTTACAGATGAGGAATCTGAGCTTGAGAAAAAAAGTTAAACCATATCCCAGAGTGACACAGCTATGAATGGCTCATCTATGTCTGAGCTCCAGTGTTAACCTGTACATTGCCAGAGGCACGAGGTACACAGTATATGACTGATATGTTGTACTATTCTTTGGGCCTCATAGTAACAGTATTATAAATGGTTGGAAATGAACTCCCATGTGATGATGAAGAAACCTAGCTGATCTTTATATACTGACAAGGACGTCAACTGATTGTGCGCCTTGCCCTCTTGTTAACTGAGTCTCCAGGGACTTACTAGGGACCTATTGGCTCCAATAGGCATAAGCCACTTCTGATAGAAAAACAGAATCATTCAAAAGCGATGATTTTGTTGGTTAAAGGCAGTAAATATTTGCAGCATTTTAATTGCTATTCTTCAAAGTAATAAATGACCTAAGTCTTAGAAGCTTAAAGTGAAGCAAGCCAACCAGTCAAAAAACCGAGATGCGTGTTTTCCTCCCTCTCAAAGGTCAAGGAAGAGGCGTCAGCTTGGGTCAAAGCTCTGTGCATGAGGCTGCGCTGATGTCCTAGAGGGTCAAAGACCCAGAAAACAGCATTTGTGTCACTCACAAGTGGACCATTGCTGAGAAACTTGAATTGACAGCCAGCCCCAAAGTGGTATAGTTGGTCAGTGAGGTCATGGACCAAGAATCTACCATCTGCTTTGACAGAATGGCAGTGACAGCCCCAAAGTCGTAGTTGAGCGATGTCATGGACCCAGAACTAGTATCCGGTCTGATGCATGTCTGCCAGAGACAGATGGTACAGACAGATCCCACTCGTGCAGCGTGTGTGTGTGTGGGGGGGGCGTGGCTCAGAGGGAGAAGAGGGGTGCTTTCCCTCCAGGGACCGGCTTGACTCCTGGAGATCTCAGCCACACTAGTGAGTGCTGTGCCAATGCTCCCAGGCCTTGCCTCTTGAGGCTTCTGAGAAAGGATGGCCCCGCCTACTGCTCTTCTCTCCTGCAATTGGCTCCATGCTTGGGGGCGGAACTGGAACACAGAGGCTGCCAAAAATGTCAATCACCCTTGAGCAGTTAACTGATTTTAACTGCAGAGAGGCAGCAAAGTCACCTCAGATACTGCGGGGTTGGGTGGCCTGGGTTTGCTTGCTCTGTTGAGCTCTGGGACCACTTTTGGAGAAGAGCAGTGCAGAGCTGGAGGGACGAAGGACCTCCGTTTGTCTTGACACCACGGGGCTCCACGGGCTGGCAAGTCCTGGCCCTGTGGCGAGGTCTCTCCATCTGAGACCCTCCCTCTGTGACCAAACCTCAGCCCTGACCCCATCTGCTCCACACTGGTCTTGAGAAAATGTTGCTGATGGAGTCCTTTCATTAGCCTCTGGCAACCTCATTCTGGGCCGCAATCCTTCTCTGCTCCTTTGCTCCTCTCACCCAGCCCACTGGGTCATCCTAGAGCGCCACACGCTCTTCCCCAACCGCCACAGGTCGGGCTTCTGCTCACGGTTGTTATCTCAGTTGCCCACAGCCCTCCTCAGTTCTGACGTCCATGTTGCAGGCATCCCACATCCGCCTTTTTCTACCCATGACAGCGCCGGCTCGTCAAGCTGTCCCCTTCTTTTTTTCTGTCTTTAAATTTTTTATTTATTTCAATGAGAACAAAGATAAAATAGCAGTGAAACAGTTTTAAAAACAGGTTAGTAGGACAGTTATAATAATTAATACGTTGCACATAGTCATCTCGTTGTGACTCGACATGATGTAGAGATGAAATCTTGTCTGAGCACTATTAGGACAAGCCTTTCTTCTCATTGAGCTAAGAGAAATAGCTGTATAATATCCGCTTCTCCGCTGTGATTGATATGGAGCCTTAGTGGCTCCATCCTTGGAGACAGTACCTGGCTGAACACGGTGTGGTGGTGCCCTTCCCACCACTCGACTACATGGAGAACCAGAGCCATGAGATGGGATCTGGGTGGCAGCAACAAGCGACTCTGGGCAGCTTCTGCTGAACTTACAAGAGCCTGTGGGTAGCAAGAAGCCAGAGCTCCAAGTCTCACTCAAGGTCGTGCCCTGCACACCCCACTGACTTGTTGGCCTAATGCATAAACTGGAGCATTCTGAAGGCCTCAGTGAGATCTGACTCACACTCTAGCCTGAAAGACAGGAAAAAGGGCCATGGCACATGTTGTGGTCAAACAGTCACTCCTGGAAATGTGCCCGAGCCTACGTGGGTTTCCCTATACGATTCTCCCGTGTGGCCGAGCAGGCAAAACCCGGCTTCTCTGATTCCAAGGACCTAGGCTGCACACCTCGTCCACACTTCTAGTGGTGAGGCCTCTACTGAAAACTTGAGTACAGTGACGCAATCTCCACAGTCATCCTTTCCCTACTCTGCACTCCTTATGACTGCACTTTCTAAATCATAGCCTGGGTGTCTTACTCATGACTGAGTCTCCAAGAGTATTGATTAGGAGATTCTACCAGTATGCAAATGTCTGGCCACATGGACCCGTCTGTCCCAAACAAAGAAAAAGAAACCAAGTAGACTAGAGGTAAGGGAGGGTAGAGTTGGGACCTGAGAAGACACAGGGAACTTTCACTTGAACGATGCCAGAGCAGCCATCCAATGAAGCACATCGAAATAGCCACAAAACACAGAGCACAGAACAATATCAGCCAGCTATTGTGTACGACGTTCCCCAAACAGGGTGAGAACTTAGGGCCAGGCCACATTCAGGACTCCTTCTCCACCTTTCCTTGCAAGAAGTCAGAGCACCCTACCTATTTATTCATTTTAGGTGACAGGGCTTCAGGCAGGCAGAGATATGAGAGCTCACACAAATAGGGCTTAAGTCTTCTTTCTTTGCCTGTCCTGCGGAATGCTGATTAGAATCCTTGGAGAGCTAGGTTTGAGTCCTACTGCTGTCTCTGAGACTTTTAATGTAATTGTAGATTCTATAGTCTAAGAGACGTGTAGATGTCTGATGTCCATGCCAAACAGTCCATATGCAAAATAGGGCTAATCATCCGACCTGTGTTAGGAAGATATTGTAAGAATAACTGAGATGATATGTGTAAAAATGCACCAGTGGCATATGCACAGGCTAAGCACATGTCCTTCATTTTTATCACTTTTTCTGAGACCAATGAATAAACCAACTCTGCTCAGTCCATAACTGAATGTCCCAGGGAGCGTTACACCACCATGTTGGTGCTGCACTTTACGGCTCCCTGGCCACTCTGGTGGCCCCTGTTGTGGCTACTGGTCCGGGGTGGGGGGCCCCTCTCCTCAGAAAGAGGCAACAAAATGAGCCACAGAAAGCAGTTCTCCAGGAGCTTCCAGGAGGGACAGAGACCCCTCCCTGAGCTGAGGCTGACCCTGGGGAAACAGGATGAAATGATGAAGGGAGCCCCAGGATCTGCTATGGGGAAGAGTCAGAGCTACTGCCCCAGGGGGAGATGAGCCAAGGCCAGAGGATGACAGGTGCTGCCTCCAATCAGGCCATGAGCAGGCCTTGCAGATGCTCCTGCCAGAGCCTAGGGGATCCATTTATTACACTACAGATGGCTACATCGAGGAAGAACCGTGACTTTTTTCTACCGTCCGTGCTCAAGCACCTACTTGCTGAACTGGAAAAATCATACCCCCTGCTATCCAGAAAAGCCCCAAGCCCTATAGAAGTGGGAATCCATTTTTGACACACATAGCTAGTGCTGGCCAGATGGCAAACTGCTCCTCCTGATGCGGTTTACCACAGAGCAGTGCTGCAGAGTGACCCCACAGCCGTCCAGGGCCTAGAAACTCTTGTACATCGCAAAGGAAACAAAGACCCCAAAGCAAAGATTTGTAGAGCTTTACTTAGTGGTTTGAAGCCACTCAAACGCCTTCACCCTCCTAGGCTCACTTCCAGACAGACAAATCTTGCTACCGATCGATCGTCTGCTGCAGACCATCACTGGACAAAGGAAGTGAGCATTCTTTTGCAACAGCCTGTTTTCTTTCTAAGTGATACTGATCAGTGGATTCCAGGAGTTATTCAGAGATGGGGAAGAGGTTTTGCTTGTGTCATTACAGATACTGGACACGTAATTTGGGTACTAGGTTGATGAATAAAACCTAGAAAATGACGTTAGTTTTTCTAGGGATATCTGTATTCTCAGGTCAAGGGCCAGAATCTGACATGTGGACAATCAGTGACCTAGATGGGAGGCCACGCGTCTACCACAGAAGGGGCTCTTCTGAACATCAACTGCTCCCATACAGCCACAGGCTACCCTGCACTTTTCTGGTATGTCCAGTACCCCAGGGAAGGTCCACAGCTTCTTCTAAAAGCCGTGAAAGCCACCGAGAAGGGAAGAAGCAATGGGTTTGAAGCCACGTGTGATAGAGCAGCCAGCTCCTTCCACCTGGAGAAAGCCTTCGTGCGCGAGTCAGACTCGGGGGTGTACTGCTGTGCTGCGAGTGACACAGTGGCAGGAACTGCAGGGGGAGCTCAGCACGAACTCTGAGCGGCGACCGGGGGGCCTGGCTGCTGGGTGTCGGCCTCTGAGCTCACTGTGCTTTTCAGGGCAGTCTCTGCTGTGTGGTTGATGAAAAACCCTGTGCTTGTCTATAGCACACCCAACAGTGACATCCCAAGTCAGTTTTTCACCGGCGAGGTTGAAAGCAGAATTCTGCAGTGATCGTCCTCTATTCAGGGCTGAAATGATTTTAAGATACCCAGGAGGCCAGTGTTGTACGCTCTGTATTTATATTTGTAGTCAAAGTCCCCCACCAGTGGGTCACCCGGGTGGATAATGATGCCTTATTATTATCAAGAGTCCAATGTGCCATCTTAATATTGTCTCCCTAACAGAACATGGAAGGACAAGTGACAAGAGAGCCACTGCCTCCCAAGGTCTAGGACTCTTCGTAGCGAGAGAAGGGAACAGAGGGAAAACAAGATGAACATAAGCTCAGTGTTCAGAAAGACGCAAATATTTGAAAGAGGGTTGGGTGTGGTAGCATCCATGAAGCTGAGGCTGGAGGATTGGTGTAAATTTGAGGCTAGCCTAGGTTACGTAGTGAGAGTCTCTCTCTCTGTCTTTCTCTCTCTCTCACACACACATGCACACAAAGGTGAATCTAAGCACAGTTAAAGAAATTACTTAGGTCTAAATGATGAGTAGTTACATAGACCATATGGCTTTTTAACACCACCCCGGATGAGTTAGTTTCTAGTCCTAGTGAAAAGTTAAGCGTGCATGTTTTCTATGAACCCCATGAAACTGTCTCAAAAAGGCAGGAAGGGTACCGAAAGGGGCACGAACCCACAAGTACAGCAAAGGAGATGACGGCACGGGAAGCAGCACAGTACTGGTGGCTCATGTGGAGAAATGAGAACTCATCTGCCCAGACATGGAAGCCTGCACTCAGACCACGGAAAGCGACTGGAGCCTCTGAGAGAAATGACCAGGGAGCATCGACTGTGTGCAGCGTCCTTGGGGAAGGGGTGAGAGTCAAAGCACAAGCTATCCTCAGATCAAGACAAATGGTGCTGGGTGTGTGTGTGTGTGTGTGTGTGTGTGTGTGTGTGTGTGTATACAGCTGTTGCTCTGTCTGTCTGCCTGTCTGTGTGTATGTCTGCATCTTTTGAGAGTGTTTGGAAGGATGAAAAGAGAATTCAGGTAGAAATATCTATAACGGATTCTGTCCACCACAGACTGCAAAGCAAGTAATGCTTACTTGTGAAACCCAGCAGACAATCTGAAATTTCCTGGGTGAATTGAGGAACAGCACACTAAAAAGTAAGAAATTAAAAATATATAGATAGAATATACAGAAGAATAGTCAATTGTTCAACAGAGGAAAATTAAATCTTAACCTGAAGGAAAAAACAAAAAAACAAACAAACAAGCAAACAAAAACGTCTTCACCCTCCTAGAGTCAGGACAATGAAGGGAAGCCCCTGAGACAGATGCTGTTTATAACAGGAGTGCTGGAGCCTGACCGCACAGCCCTCTAGGGGTAAGAAACGAGTGCTCCAGAGCGGGAGTCAAGTGTTCAGATGTATGATCAGGGTAGTTCCCAGGGACAGACCCCAACTGTGAGCTGAACATTGCAGCTCACTTACAACACTTGCCTAGTGAGGTACTCGGAGGCTCGTACAAGTTTAAAGAAGAGAAGAAGAGAGCAATTGATAATGGAGCCAAGGTGATGCATGCTCCAGTGTGGATGAAAGTCCCTCACAGTGTAACAGAAACTTTGGTGGCTTTCCAGCTCTAGGCCAATTCATTCCTGAGCCCACCGAGCATCAGCGCTTGGCAAACAGCACCTGTGCAGGGCACGCTCCTGAGGCACCAGGCAAACACTATGAAAGTCTTAGCTGCTGTGAATGGGACGCCGCTGCTCAAGGTGGCCACCAAGGCACTGGCCAACTAAGAAGGGAAGGCGAGAAAGCTGTTGGCAGCATCCCTGGGGGAAGCACAGAGGTTATAGAAGGGCGGGGACATGGATGAGAACGAGGCAGGGGCCAAACAGGACGGGGGCCTAAAGATTCACCAGGGCTGGTCTGGGATCCATGTATGAGGTGTGAGGAGAAGGGGCCCTGGGAAAATAAACGCCTAGAAAACAATGAGAATCATGACGGAAGCTAGAACACCAGCAAGATGCCTGCTAAAGGCTGCCACCCCTGAGAGGAGTCAGATGAGAACGTCGTCATACTGACACGACTGAAGCTTGAGAGGACTTGGCAACCCCGGGCTGCATCTGTCGCGACACCCCGGGACCCATCATCACAGCAGAAGTAGGGGCCAATAGACTACATGGTAGATAGCCGAGCTGAGCACTTGGCAGTGACACTAACACATTGGACTGGTAGCCAAGAAAAATGTGACTAGTATAGGAGCCACTGGGGTCAGAAAGCCCTTTTCTGGGCAAGAAGAAGGGTTCCTTAGGCCAACAGGGTGTGTCACGGGGGACAAGAGGTTAGACATGATTTCCTGTATCTTATAAATTGCTCACTTCCCCTTTGGGGAAGGGAGGTGCTCAAGAAACTACAGTCCCAAATTCCCTTTGTTACACAGGATAGATGACTTTAAGTCTGGCGCATGCAGAGGCCATGGTGCTGCTGCTTGCTGGCCCACAAGCAGAGGAATAGCTGCTAGAGAACTGAGAAGTCACCAGAGCCTGGAAGAAATGAGCAGCTCAGGCTGACACATGCAGTCCTGAGACAGTGATACTACCAACGGGGCTGGTTGTAAATCAAAGATCAGTGAGAGCGGAACTGAAATCCTAGACAATTCCTGTCTGAGTCGGCCAATATATTCCCAAGCCATATAAGATATATGACATTTAAAGTGGCTCTTAGAGCATGGGTTCTCGGCTAGAACCTGGACCATCCCACTCTTCCTGGCGTGTACTCTAGAAACCAATCAATGTAGACCAGTATAGGGCTTATGTTCTGTGAATGAGGCTCCAGTCACCAGTCATCTGAAGGTACCAAATCCTGTCTCATGGCGGGATTCTTGTCTAGCAGTGCTGCTTGTTTTAATTGCTTGTGTTTATTATAGGAGATGCCTTTTTCTGTCTCCGCCATGCACCAGTCTGTCAGCCCCTTCTGCATTTCAAGGACAGGCCCTCACTGGGGTCATGAAGGAGGCGTCCATGTGCACTAGGCTTCCCTGAGGCCTTGAGAGCTCTCCTACATTCTTGGAGAGTTGCTGGCTACTTACTTCAGGCTTCATCACACCAGAGGACAACTGTACCTTTCTACAGTACATACATGACCTCCTTTTCACAGCCCCAATCTCCAAAGACGACTATGAAGGAAGTCAACACCACATGAGGTATCTAAGAAAAAGGCTTGAATTGGCCAACAAGAGGTCAAATATTTGTGCTCTGTCGTGACACAAGGGGAGCACTCGCTAAGCCCTGAACAGAGGGATGCGCGCCCTTCCTATCCGAGCCACCCACCATAAAATAAGAGTGTTTCATGAGCACATGGACTCATCTCCATGAAAACTTCCACTGAGACCACTTCCCGTATAGAAGTGTGTTACAGAGCTGCCAATGGGGTTTTATTAGTTATGATGTTACAAGGTGCATTCAAACACTGCATAACCTCATTAGAAGATGCCTGTCAGCATTCCCATTCCAAGTTCACTATGTTTGTTCGAAATAAAAGTGATTTGGAATCTAGAAAGATAAAAAGGGAGCAGGTGAAACTTTTGAAGGAAAACGTGGCTTTCTCTTCACAGCAACTTCTGTTAAGGCTGCTTCCAATTTAGAAACAGCAATTATTACTGCAGGAAATGAAATACGTGAAAAACTTCCAGAAGGTGTATTTGACACTACAAACGAGGCAAACTGCAGTAAAGTTGACCCCAGCATGCTGCGGCTAATGCGACACATGCAGGCCACCCCAGAAGGCCATCACCAGTTTGGTCTGCGAGTTTGGCCTAGGGACAGGAACACACCCGTCAGTGCTTCCCGGGTGAGAAGACACACGGCTGCGAGACGTGAGGAATTCTCTGAGGAGATTTACACAAAGCTTGCAAGGGGCAACACACCGTTGCTCTTTAAAGAAGTGAAGTGTGAAGGTGTAGGGAAGGCAACACTGCCTTGGCAGTGTTCTGCAGGAAGCTCTGAGAAGCCATCCTAGCCATCTGGTGAGGAGAAGGAAGCTGTGGCATTGGAAGGGGTCATCACTGAATGAGCCCGTGATGCTTTGGCAACTGTTGGAAATACTTTGGCATAGTAAAATTCATGCCGTCGATAACCACTTTTGTCTAGGTGAGAAACTCAAATACAGATAGTTAAATCTGGCTGTGCACATAGCAAGAGCACAGGAAAAAGCAGCTGGAGTAAAGCTGAGATCCTTCTGACCCCCCTGCTTCCAGGAGCAACCGTGGGATCCTCAGCCTCCCTGTCCAGTATACTCAGCCTCTGCAAACAAAGCAATGGAGACTGCTCAGATAAATCCCCAAAGCCCTGCCACTGACTTTCTTGTCAGCTTTCCCCAGCAGGTCACAGGCAAAGCAGCCTCTTCCCAGAGCTTTCCTCTGTTCACATGGACTCATTAGAGAATGCCTTTTTACTTTTCTGATGTGAGAGATTTGAAGGGTAGTTTCATAGTTTGTCAAATGTGTCTCTCCCTTTCTCATTCAATCACCTAATCATTCCTCTCATTTGCCTGTCCACAGTCAAGGCAGCCTTCCATGCCAGCCAAGGTACCCATCGCATGCCCTGGAATACTATACCATTGTTATTTTTGTCAGCCCCTCTGTCTCTGTACCTTTTATTTCTTCCTGTCTGTGGGAGTCTCACGAATGTGTGACAAGTCAGCTCATGCTGATCTTTTTTCATGCTGTTTTCCCAGAAGCCCCTAGGTCTCATGTGCCTGTAGTCACTTCTTGAGAAGTTTGGCATGCATTACTTAAGACCCTGTCTCTGAGAAATAAAAGAGCAGCAGACAGATTTATTCATAAGACACAAAGTCCAACATGTGATGAAGGTGTGTAAGGAAGTTCCTGGGGTAATCGCCCTCCATGACCCAAATCCTTCTCCCTCAGGAGCAGGGAAGTCATCGCTGCTCCTGCAGTTTGCAGACAAGTTCTGGCCCGTGCATGACCTCACAGTAGGGGTGGAATTTGGAGCCCCTGTGGTCGACACTGATGGAAAAGAAACCCACTTACAAACCTGGGATATGCTTGGGCAAGAATGCTTCCATTCTATCACTGTTCCTACTGCAGGGGAGCAGCACCCTGGTGTATGACATTACAAGGCTGAAAGCTTCAGCCACCTGACCTCAGGGTGAGAGGATGCCTTTCAGCCCTGCAGCTCTGACATGATTATCATGCTGATTGGGAATAAGAGTGATCTGGAGTCCCACAGGGATGCAAAGAGAGAGGAAGGAGAGGCCTTTGCTAGGGAGCATGGGTTGATATCCATGGAGACTTCAGCCCAAATGCCTACAGTGTTAAGAGGCATTCGTCCATACTACCAAAGAAATCTATAGGAAGATTCAGCAGGGTCTTTTTGATGGTCATAATGAGGTACATGGTATGGAGATTGGGCCCCAGTAGTCAATTTTCATGTCAGCCAGACTTGGTGCATGCCGGCAGAACCCTGAATCTGCTGCTGAACGTCTGGCCCGAACTCTCCAGCACCCCACCTCCCAATTCCTGAACAGCTTCTTTCTGCTCAGTAAGCTTAAAGGAAGAGGTCTCACTTTCTGTGACTGAA
>PVJA010053954.1:0-11767 GCA_004027025.1 Myocastor coypus
AAAAAAAAAAAAAAAAAAAAAAGAGTGAATAAACAAAGGTTCTGAAACCAGAAAAATAAATAAATAAATAAACAAACCTTCAAAGTCTTCCCAATGGGGAAAAACTGTCCTTTACAATTTTTTTTTTTTTTTTTAAATCAAACCCAGGGCCTCACCACTAACTCCTTCATCCCTCCACCCCCCAACAAGGGATTGAACTCAGGCCCTTGTGCTTGCCAGGCAAGCACTTATTCTACTGAGCTATCTCCCCAGCTCCAACTCTTTCATTTCATTGCATTGCACTGCATTGCATTTCAAGTCTAGGGTCTAGTCTATCAGGCTGGCTTCCAACTTGTAACCCTCTTGTCTCAGCCTCTCCGGCAGCTAGGATTACAGGCATGTACCACCATGCTCGGCAGTTCTTTGCTATTTTAACCTGAACTGATAACTTGAATAAACATGATACATCTTCAGAATAATCTATTTTTTATGTATCTGTATCTGGGCTGGGACTGATCTCTCTAATGATGTCACTCTACCTTTCCCTTCACATGGTTAGCTACACCATGCTGGAAAGGAGATACCTCCCAAGAGAGGTCTACCCAAGGTGGACTATGAGAAGGGCTAGGAATCACTATCAAAGATGTGGAAAGCCTCAAAAGGCTTTTGCTCAATTAGTGAAAGGTGGCATTCACACATGTACTTTTTAGGAAGAGTGGTGTAACAGGGATAGGGAGGATAGCCTAGGTGGGAAAAAGAATTTGGTCATGAAGTGCTTTGAGGGTGAGCACTAAAGGTCACCTGGCTCTGCAACCCCCACCAGCCAATCTTGCACAGGCCCTAAATGGGTTGGTCCTTCTGCAGGATAGAACCCTGTGCTGCATCTCCCAACTCTTAAGATGGCTCTCAAATCCTCCACCCTGCCCCCGCCATTCTCTATATTATTTATTCTTTCTTTTCCTTCCCTTCCCTTCCCCTCCTCCTCCCCCTCTTCCTCCTTCTCCTCCTCTTTCTCCTTGTTGACAGAGTCTTACTAAGTATTAAGTAGCTATACTGACCTGGAAGTTACAGTCATTCTGACTCAGCCTCCCAGAGTATTGCAATTATAGGTGTTGGCTACAATGTTAAATTCATTAAAAACCATAGATATAAATCTCCTAGCCAGGCGTGGTGGCTCACGCCTGTAATCCTAGCACTGGGGAAGCTGAGGCAGGAGGATAGGTGCGAGTTCCAGACCAGCCTGGGCTACAAAAGTGAGCTCAAGGCCAGCCTCAACTGCATAGAGAGACCCTGTCTCAAAAAGACAAAAAAAAAAAAAAAAAAAAAATCTCCTAATGGACTTAAGGGATGCTGCTGCCCCTGAACACATCTACATCAAATTCACCATGGGTCACATTCACCATGAGGCACCTTAAAACACAAAGAAGTATTCTGCTTAGTAAGTCCTAAAATGAAAAGATGATGGGAACTACTATGGAAACTGGAAGATAAAACAACAAACAGAACTGTCATGGAATGTCTGGGGTATGTGTCCTGCCATCCTGATTGGGGGCCCTCTCTCCTTCCGAGGCGTGTACTCTGTGAAAGGAGGATAGTAAAGCCCTCTTCAGGATGCATAGTCACACAGACAACAGAGAAATAAAATACAAAAACTGATTAAACTCATGGGGGCCCAGCAGGATGGCTCAGTGGTCTAAAGCGCCTGCTTGGGAAAGCTTGGGCGGCTTCAGGGACCGCAGTTCGATCCCCAGTTCGACCCCCGGCACAAGCTGTGCCAGCCCTGCCCTCGGGGTCGGCTGAGCCGGCCATAAAAATGAGCGAATAAACAAAGGTTCTGAAACAAACAAAAAAACAAAAAAAGGTTAAAAAAAAAAAAAAAAAAAACAACTCATGGCTACTGTTCGAGTATCCATGTGACAACCACTTGTGATAGCTAATTACAGGTGTCACCTTGAATGGAATAAGAAATACCTAGCTAACTGAGACAGCATTTTTCCTGGGTATTTCCAGAGGATGTTGGCATGTAAGTTGGTGAGGCTAGGGGAAAAATCCATTTTTTGAGGCCCAAAGAGAAGAAAAACAGCACAAATAGGATGAAATTGATCTTCTCTTGCTCTCTTCTCTTCTCTTCTCTTCTCTTCTCTTCTCTTCTCTTCTCTTCTCTTCTCTTCTCTTCTCTTTTCTCTTCTTCTCTTCCCTCCCTATTCCTATCTATTTCCCTGTCTCCTTATCTATCTCACTCTACTTCACTCTATCTCCTTCTCTCTCATCCTCTCTTTCTGTTTCTGGTATATTTTTTGTCTCCTGCCTTTGGATATCAGAATTCAGGCTCTCTATCCTTTGGACACTTTAAGACTTACATCCAACAGCTCCCCTAAGATCCTGAGGCCTTTAGTCTCAAAATGCGAATGAAATCATAACCTTCCTTGGTTCTGAGGTTTTCATATTTGGAGTCAGGCTAGGGGTATAGTTCAGTAGTGAACTATCTGCCTAGAAAGTGCTAGACTTTGGGTTCAATCCTGGTACTGAAAAAGAAATAAGGAAAATAAAGAATTGAGATGTGCTATTGACCTTCTAAGGACTTCAGCTTACAGATGGCTTTTTGTGGAACTCTGGACCTCCAGAATCATGTAACCAATTCTCCCAACCTCCTCTCACATATCTATAGACTGTTGGTCTTATTCTATATATATATGTATTTTTTTTTAATGTATTTTGTACAGGGCCTCACTGTGCAGCTCAGATTCATGTTGATCCTCTTGTTTTCAGCCTCCCTTGCACTGCGATTACTGGCATAAGCCAGTAGTCTCGGTGGTCAGCTCAGTGCGCCAGAGGCCAGGTCTGGCGTGACGTGTGGTACGTAGGATTGAACCCAGGTCCCTGTGCTTGCCTAAGCAGGTGCTTAGTCCAGTGAGCTATCTCCCCAGCCCTGCTGGTCTTATTCTAATACTATATGTTAGCCACCAGAATAAGAAATTCCAACTCAGTATGTCAGAGAAATAAGCCAAGAGTTCTTTCCAGTGCTAATATATAAGGTCATGCAGGAGCCGGGCGTGGTGGCACACACCTGTAATCCCAGCACTCGGGAGGCTGAGGCAGGAGGATCGGTGAGAGTTCGAGACCAGCCTGGGCTACAAAACTGAGCTCAAGGCCAGCCTGAACTGTACAGCGAGACCCTGTCTCAAAAAGACAAGAAAAAAAAAAAGGTCATGCAGGAAGCCATGAGAAATGCTGCAGAGTCCACAGAACCCATTGGGAGGGTCAGAGGCTGATACCTGAGGATGAGAATTATGAGCCAGGAAAGGTGTGACTCCAAATATCATGTGGCTATAAGGGCAAGGTGGGTGTATACAGCAATAAGCACCTAGCTTTGGGTTTTAGCACCTCCAGAGTGCCAGAGGAATGACTAGGACTCACAAGGACCTTCTATTTGGTATTACAATAACATGCATGCGTGTGTGTGCATGTGTGTGTGCGCGCATGCATGTGTTGTGTGTTAAAATGTCATAATGTGTTTGTTTTTATTTTTTATTTTTAAAGAATTTTTTATTTTATTTATTTTTTTTTTTCTTGTTTCAGAACCTTTGTTTATTCACTCATTTTTATGGCCCGGTCAGCCTGCCCCGAGGGCAGGGCTGGCACAGCATGTGGTGCCGGGGATCGAACCGCAGTCCCTGAAGCTGCCCAAGCTTTCCCAAGTAGGCGCTTTAGACCACTGAGCCATCCCGCTGGGCCCCTGTGTTTGTTTTTAGATGAAATTCACCCAAATAAGTCATCTAGGTGGAGCTCTTTATGTAGATTACTCTGGCTTCAAGCTCTTGATCCACCTGCCTCAGCCAGGATACTAAGTATAGTGATTTCAGGTATATGTCACCATACCTATCTTTAAGTGTCATAACATCTTAATGAACAGTCTGTATTTGAGAGAGAGTAAGAGGGAGAGAGAAAGAAAGAGAGAGAGCTCAATATAATAGTGTTAATAACTGATATGTATTCAGGTGTTCATCATATTGTTCTTTTGACTTTCACATAAATTACAAATTTTTCAAAATCAAAATGCGATGGAAATGGAAACCAGAGTAAAATACAAATCTGTTTTATACTAAGATACTGTAATTGAAGTCTAAGACTCATTTTATAAAATACGACATTACAAATAAAACCAAGCATAATTATTACTATTTTGTTTTATTTTATATAGGCTCTTGATATGTAGTTTAGGCTGACCTCAAACTTGTGACTAGCTGGGCGTGGTGGTGCACGCCTGTAATCCCAGCACTTGGGAGGCTGAGGCAGGAGGATTGCTGTGAGTTCGAGACCAGCCTGGGCTACAAAAGCCAGCCTGAACTGCACAGTGAGACCCTGTCTCAAAAAGCCAAAAAAAAAAAAAAAAAAAACAAAAAAAAACTTGTGACTACTATAGTCTCACAGTTGTTGCAAGAGTCTCCACAAGAGGCAATGAAGAAGCTCTAAGGTGAGTTTGAGACCAGGCACCTTTAGTGCCAGCACACATGCCTAGTAGAGGTGAGATCATTAGACATGTGTTACTGTCCTTGAAAAAAACAAAACAAAACAGGTTAAGCAGCCTACCTGAAATAATCACAGGATGCAGCCAGGAGGATTCGATGGGCCTCAATGTGTCTCCCTTCCACCACCAGGACAACATCAAAGAGGATCCCACTGTCCCGAAGAGCGAGCAGCCCCCTTAGCAGGGCCTGGGAGTGCTTTGTACTACGGTAGGTGTTGTTGACACAGTGCGGGTGGGAGGGCTGGGTGGGCAACTTACATAGCTGGGTGAACTCCTGCTCCTCTGCCATTCTGAATGCCATACCAGCCCTCACCACTGTGACCTGTTTGCTGAAAGACAGAAAGGACAATGAGTAAGCAGGTAGGTGACACCTCTATCATACACAGACTGGTTTACTGTGTGCCCTGTGGCACCTGCTGCTCACCCAACTCTTGTGCCTCCCTCCAACTCACCTGTGCCTTCCCTCTGATTCTAAGCCAGTGGTTCTCAACCTTTCTAATGCTGTGACCCCACAATACAGTTCCTCATGTTGCACTGACCCCAAACCAAAAAATAATTTTGGTGGCTACTTCAAAACTGTTATTTTGCTACAGTTATGATTCGGAATGTAAATACTTGATATGCATTGTATTCTCATTGCTACAAATCAAACAATTTAAACATAGTGATTAATCACAAAAACAATATTTAATTAAATGTTGAGAAATATTTATTACTAATTCCAATAAATAAACATTTCACCATGGCATACCATGGGTTTAAAAAGCCATCGGAAATATGTATTTTCTGATGGCTTTCGGCAACCCCTGTGTTTTGGTCATTTGACCCCCACCGGGGTCTCGACCCACAGGTCGAGAACCACTGTTCTAAGCTGTCTACTTCCCTGCCCCCTTTGACCTCTGCTGCAACTTGGACTTCTTCCTGATAACCTATGTCCCTTTATTCACAAGAATCTTCATCTCATTTTGTCTCCTTTAGTTTTGGGAAGACAGACCCACCAACCAAGGAAGGATTCACAACACTACCAATCAGAGACTTGGGTTTCTTAACTAAAAAGACAAAGTCAAAAGTACCCACTGAAGCTGGTAGTACAGCTCAGCGGTAGAATGATTGTTTAGCATGCATAATGAGCCAAGTTTAATTCCCAACCCTGAAAAAAAAGGACAGAACAGGAGAAGGGAGAGGAAGGGAAAGGAAAGGGAGGACAGGGGAGAGGAAGAGAAGAGTGGGGAAGAGAGGGGAAGACATGAGGTAAGGCCTGATTTCAGCTTTTAGAACCCCTTCCCTGGGAGATGAGAGCCACAGTGGTGTTTCTGGGACTTCGCTTCCTTTATCAGGAGTTTTTTTTTTTTTAAAAGCCTGAGAGTTAAGCATGGTAAGTTGAATGCACTAGGACTGGTGGATTCAAGATCATCACATCACAGTTTAAGTTTAAGCTTACTTTCTAATAGCTGAGTTGGTATGCCCAAAAGCTGCAAATTGATAGAACGAGAGCCTCAAAAAGCCAACCAGGAAAACCAAACTGCTGCAAACATACAGCAAAAGCTGCAAATTGATAGAACGAGAGCCTCAAAAAGCCAACCAGGAAAACCAAACTGCTGCAAACATACACTTGCCACACACAGACTTCAAGTGAACCAAATGACCAAACAGCCAATTGCTCTAAGACAATGAGTCACCAGCCTGCACAGTGAGATGTAGCCAAGCTGCACATTCTTTCAGCCATGGAACACTCACAAGGCCATGAACATCTGTCTGCTCTACTTGCATCACCCCATTTTCCCCTCCCCAACATGTGTCTTTTCTCCAATTCCTTACTATGTCTTTAAAAGCAAAATGAAACTGGGCGTGGTGGCATACGCCTGTAATCCCAGCACTCGGGAGGCTGAGGCAGGATTGGTGTGAGTTCGAGACCAGCCTGAGCTACCAAAGTGAGCTCAAGGCCAGCCAGAACTGCATAGCAAGACCCTGTCTCGAGAGAAAAAAAAAGCAAAATGAAAAAAAAAAAAAAAAAAATCCTAATATAAGACTGGCCAAAAAGACAAGGTCTCCTTCCTCACTACTGAGGATCATGAGCATACCTCCTACCACCTACTTCCTTCTTTTCTTGGCCTTGAGAGCTACAAACCTTCTGTCTGTCATTAGACCCACTCAGTTCTCTTCAGTGTGCCTTCTATACTTGGACCTTGGTCCACCTATCCACTCCTTCCTCCCACCCTGCACTGGCTCATCTTTCTCACCAACACCCTAGAGATGGTTAGCTCTAAGGATTATCCCCAGTTGACCACTTCTAGCTCAAGATTCTCTTGCCTGAAAAATATACCCCACATGGCAATTCCCCCTTCTCTAACTCCTTTTCCTAAAGCATACCTTGCTCCAGCTATCCTTTCCTCCAACCTGCATTCCCAAATGCAAGTCCAGTTCAAAACCTAATTCAACCAGAAGTCTTACCAATTGGTCTATTTTTGTCACTGGTACATTTAATCATTCCCACATCAGAAACTTCCTGATCTCAACAGTCTCTTCCTTATCAGACCCTCTGGTTCTGATAAGAAAGTCCTGCGCTTCTCCCCTGATTTAGCCACCCCCTTACTCCTCCACAGCCACAATTTTGGATCTGATCACAGAAATATTGTGTCAACTGGCTTCCTTACCTCTTCCTTATTCTGATGAGGCTCTTCTGTCTAGGCCACTCAAAGGTCTTAAAATAACCCAAGTGTGAGCCGAGCATGGTGCTGCATGCCTGTAATCCCAGCACTCGGAAAGCTGAGGCAGGATTGGTACCTGGGCTACAAAAGTGAGCTCAAGGTCAGCCTGAACAGCATAGACTCTGTCTCAAAAAGACAAAACAAACAAACAACAACAACAACAAACCCAAGTGTATATGAGGAGGTTCCTACTGCCTCCTACTTGGGGCTTCCCTGTGAACCGGCTCAAAACTCTCCAGGCCTCCTTGCCCTTGCACTGTCACTGGTCCTTTGACAATAAAGCATAACTGTCATTCTCTGAATACCTTTAGTCTCCTTCCTAGGCTGTCTGTCTCTCACAATCCTATATTGGTCATGGACTAGCTTGATCACTTTTACCTGTATCACCTTTTTTTTTTTAAATCTTTAAATGTTTTTAGGGCCCGGCGGGATGGCTCAGTGATCTAAAGCGCCTGCTTGGGAAAGCTTGGGCGGCTTCAGGGACCGCAGTTCAATCCCCGGCACCACATGCTGCGCCAACCCTGCCCTCGGGACAGGCTGAGCCGGCCATAAAAATGAGTGAATAAACAAACAAAGGTTCTGAAACAAGAAAAAATAAATAAATAAATAAATAATCTTAAATAAATAAAGAAATCAATGTTTTTAGGGCCCGGCAGGATGGCTCAATGGTCTAAAGCCCCTGCTTGGGGAAGCTTGGGCGGCTTCAGGGACAGCAATTCAATCCCCAGCACCACATGCTGCGCCAGCCCTGCCCTCGGGGCGGGCTGAGCCAGCCATAAAAATAAGTGAATAAACAAAGGTTCTGAAACAAGAAAAAAATCTTTAAAAAATTAAAAATAAATAAATAAATGTTTTTAAATTATTTTTTTGTTTGGTACAAGGTCTTGTTACACAGCTTAGATTCATCGTGATCCTCCTGTTTTCAACCTCCCCAGTACTTGGATTAAAGGCATGCAAAATCATGCCTGGTTTCAGTGGCCAGCACAGCATACCTGGGCTTCCAGGGCCAGTGGGGGTTCCATGTGGTACTGGGGATCAAAGTTGGGTCCATGCACTTGCCAGCAGGCACTTAGACTGCTTGCTGAACTATCTCTCCAGTCCCTATATCACCTTATTATAAATACATCAAACATGCCTGACCAATAAAACCTCCTTTCAGACCCACAAAATTTAAGTTTCTTGAGAATGCCTGCATCATTGCTAACTGCTGCTAACTCTAGACACAAGCTCTTCTCACTAAACCTCAAATTCCTCATCACTGTGTCTTTAACCAGATCTGACCCTCCTAGCCCCCAACCTGTCTGCCAGCAGAAGCACTACTTGCTGCTCAGAATTCAGCTCTCAGCAGGGGAACTCAGCTTAGCACCAGAGGCTAGGACAAGGAATTTGCAGGTTCTGGAGACAACTGGAGATAGCCTAAAATTTACATCAGAAACTTGAAAGGACTCTGCCCACCAAGATGCAAGACTGCTAGGAAACTTTAACCACAGATGTTCACTGGGGTCTTCCCAACTTGTGTCCTCTGCCTTCTTTCCACCCTTATAAAAGAATCACACTTCTCTTTGTTTGGGGCAGATGGGTCTTATCACACTTTCTGCCTGAACGGAGGCACAACAAATTCCATACCATATTGTCTCTTCACAAGTCTTGTGGTCTCTGTTGCTTACATGTTACAATCACCATCATGGAGTCGAAAGGGCCTGCTGTCGGGGTGATTGTCAGGACTGACTGCTTCAACAGACATCAAGCTCTCAAGTGAAGGGTTCCCATGGTTGTGATAACAGTAGCCTATCTATCCTCTTGGGAAGGGACAGGAAGACTGCTTCCTTGGGCAGGCAAAGCATATTTATGAAGCACAATCAAAGGAACTCGTTGTTCGAGACCAGCCTGGGCTACAAAAGTGAGCTCAAGGCCAGCCTCCAAAGGAACTCGTTAAGTGCTGAGGGGTACGCAAAGACAAAAGAACCAATTCCCTGCTATGAAGAATCACAGCCCAGAGTCAACCACATTCAAGAGTGCACTTAAGCCAGGTGTGGTGGCGCACCCAGCACTTGGGAGGCTGAGGCAGGAGGATTGGTGCGAATTTGAGACCAGCCTGGGCTACAAAAGTGAGCTCAAGACCAGCCTGAGCTGCATAGTGAGACCCTGTCTCAAAAAAAGAATGCATTTAAGAAGCAAGCAATGAACATTCTCAGAATGAGTGTTGGGGCACAGTGCTTCAAAACAACCAGACAACAGTTAAAATAAGCAAACTAGATCCTAGGGTACAGCCATCAATTTTTTTTTTTTTTTTTAAAGAATTTTTTATTTTATTTATTTTTTTCTTGTTTCAGAACCTTTATTTGTTTATTCACTCATTTTTATGGCCGGCTCAGCTCGCCCCGAGGGCGGGGCTGGCGCAGCATGTGGTGCCGGGGATTGAACCGCGGTCCCTGAAGCCGCCCAAGCTTTTCCAAGCAGGCACTTTAGACCACTGAGCCATCCTGCCGGGCCTATCAATTTTATTTTATTTTTTATTTTTTTGGCTTTTTGAGACAGGGTCTCACTGCGCAGTTCAGGCTGGCCTTGAGCTCACTTTTGTAGCCCAGACTGGTCTCAAACTCGCACCGATCCTCCTGCCTCAGCCTCCTGAGTGCTGGGATTACAGGCGTGCGCCACCACGCCCGGCAGCCATCAATTTTAAAATCTCAATGTTGGGGCCAGGGAGATAGCTCCGTGGCACAAGTGGCTGCCTGCCAAGTGCAAGGTCATGAGTTCAAACCCCGGTCTCGCAAAAAAAAAAAAAAAAAAAAAAAAAAGAGAGAGAGACATTTGGGGCTGGCAAGATAGCTCAGTGGTCTAAAGCACCTTGCTTAGGGAAGCTTAGGTAACTGCAAGGACCTAGATTCGACCCCTGGCACAACACGCTACACCAGCCCCACCCCCAGGACAGGTTGAGCTGGCCATAACGTAAAGAGAGTTAAAAAGAAAAAAAAGAAAACATCCACTAACAAAGTACATATTTAAAATAAAATCTCAATGTTATGCAGAGAGGAAAATATTGTAGATTGAGTATAACACAACTTTTGTTAACATTCTTTTTTTATAAGATTATTTATTTATTTATTTATTTTGTATTTTTTTAGGGAAGGGTCTACTGGGTGTTCAGGGTTTCACTACTAGATTGGAAATTTATACATGACATCTTTCTCCTATTATAAATGTAATTGGTTATTAACATATAGCAACACTAATTCTACATTTTCCCCACCCCTCTTATTTAGTTCTCTTAAGCTATATAATGTTTTCTTAAATTCTCTAAATATAATCAAATATCATCAACAATATATTCTATCACTAATTCCATCATTCTACTTTTAAAAATAAATTTACAAAATCTTGAAATACGGTTACATTTATTAAAAATGCAAATAGCTGGATGTAATGGGCTGTACTTGTAATCTTAGGACTCTGGGAAGCTGAGGCAGGAACACCAAAAATTTGAGCCCAGCCTGAGTAATTTAGTGGATTAGCAAGATCCTGTTTCAAAATAAAAAATGAAAGACTGGGCATGGTGGTACACCACTGTAATCCCAGCTCTTGGGTAGTGATCTGCCTGTTTACAGCCTCCCAAGAGCTGGGATTTGGGGCATGTGTCACCAGGCTCAGTGTCAACTGTAGTCTCAGTGTATCCTGGGGGCAGCCTGGGGATTGAACCCCTACCCCTGTGCCTGCTTGCAGGCACTTTAATCTGATGAGCTATCTGGCTGGCCCTATATTGCGCAACTTTTGCAAATACTTTCAACTTAAAAAGTCTGAAGACATGCAAAATACTATCCAATAATGCCTAAAGATATGGCATAAAGCAATCTAAGCACCTTTATAGGAATGAGAAATGCCAAATTCATTGTAATCATTATTTCCAGGGAGGAAAAAAAGCGAGTTGAGCCAGGCATGGTGGTATACACCTGTAATCCCAGCACTTGGGAGGCTGAGGCAGGAGGATCAGTGTGAGTTTGAGATCAGCCTGGGCTACAAAAGTGAGTTTAAGGCCAGCCTGAACTGCATAGTGAGACCCTGTCTCAAAAAGACAAAAAAAAAAAAAAAAAAAAAAAAAAAAAAAAAAAAAAAAAAAGCGGATTTCAGGCAGAGCACTCAATTAGCATGCATGAAGTCCTGTGGCTGATCTGCATCATCTTACATACACGAAAAATTAAGACATGATAGGAATGTTACACAGGGCACGGTGGTGCGCTTAGGAAGCTGAGGCAGGAGGATTCCCATGAGTTCAAAGCCAGCCTGGGCTAAAAGAACAAGTTCAAGGCCAGACTGAATTACATAGTAAGACCCTGCCTTAAAAAAAGAATGTTTGTAATCCCAGCACTTGGGAGGCTGAGGCAGGAGAATCAGTGAGAGTTCGAGACAAGCCTGGGCTACAAAACTGAGCTCAAGGCCAGCCTGAACTGTACAGCGAGACCCTGTCTCAAAAAGACAAAAAAAAAAAGAATGTTATTCCATGAACTTTCTGATAAATTTAAAATGGTTAATAGTGAAATGCTCAAATGGTTTTTTT
>PVJA010053955.1:0-11737 GCA_004027025.1 Myocastor coypus
ATCTGATGATGAAAATATGTAATATAACCATTGTTAAATTTAAACAATAAAAAAAGAAACAAAAAAATAAATATAGCATATATAGCAAATGCATGTATCATAGCTAGATTTTCATTAAAGAAGCCAAGTATAATGGAATTCATACTGTATACATAAGCTATTTATGTAAAATATACAAAATCCTTAGGGAGTGCTTTTTGGTAGTTGACCATAAAGGGGAACGAGAGAAAGTGACACTGCAAAGAACTAATATATTGGTTAGCCTTGAAAGCGGAGCATTTTGTATGTAGCATGATTCCTTAGGCCTGACAATATTCTACTTATTTTTTAGCCTGGGTGGTGGTTTTAGAAATCACTCATCTGAACCTTTTTTGTAGATGTTTCTATGTGTTATTCGGCACAGTGGAGGTGTAAAAAAAGGAAGTAAAATATCTTCAGTGCTTTTCATTTTGTTTTATTTTCATATAAGCAGACAAATATCCTAAATATGTGACTTCCTTATACGAAGTCACAATAATTTATAGTTTTAAATAAGCTCTTGGAGCAAATAACTACTAAGAAATGTATTTTTTCCAGTCTTTCTGAAATTTGAAGAATTGTATGCTACATTAGTAAGAGCTTTATGATTTCATTAGATAATGAATTTTAATCTGCTGCAGGGAACCCACCAGTGGAATATGATTTTATAACAATATAGACAAAGCCTTCTTCATTGGCTCTTCATTTATTTTTATCACATATTTCCATTAAAGATTTGCTCTGTAAACCTAGTGAAACCCTAGAGCTAGGGAGATATCAATAATAGAATAAAATTCACACTTGGGACCATCGCTTACTTTTTCTTCTTTAACAAAATTACACCATATAATAGTAGTCGGTCTCATGCCTACACTTACTTCAGAAGCCTTCAAATGCACACTGCATATTAACTTAAAAGCCCTGAGAACTGAGTGAATAGGACATGTCACTGTGGGGACAGTGAGATAGGAAACTGATCTCTACGTCTGAGTTTGTAATTGAACTGTACATGAAGTTTAGCCTGCAGCTCCAGCTGCCTCCAGATTTCTATGCTAAGATTCATTGTCAGTGAAGAACATGGGTTGTCAATGTGGGGCATTCACCTGTGGGTTTGGAGTCATCTTAAAATCTTCATTGTTTGACCTTCAATCAGCTGTCTTCTTGACAGCCTAATGAATGAACTTGCATAATTAATAAAATTCCATCCACATTGTGGACTTTTCATGAAGATGCATGCAGAAAGATGACTAAATAAATGAAAAGGTTTTATCCACATCAATATGGTCAAGTCATTAATTTTTATCACCAAGAGATAAATTTCAGGGGAAGAGAGAAATCTTGTCCAGGATCCCAGTAAAACTGCATGCAACCTACTTTTTCAGACCCATAGCTAGGTGCCCTTCCCACCAGCTTCTTTGCTTCTCAAATAATTACCAGTCCTGGCCCAACAACTTACAATAGAGAAAAAAAATATAATGAAAGTGAAACAGCTACATTGCAGCTGACTTCTCCAAAATTTCCAGGCTAATTTTATAGATTTAATTGGATTGGCATGGACAATATTTGTCTTAATAAGAAAACGCATTCATTAGGTTGTAAAGTACAACCCCAAGCAGGAGACAGCATGTGACAAATTACAGAATAACAAGGCTCTGAACGGCTAAGCATGTGCACCTGCAGCCATCCCACCTGGGGCTGTGATTTCATTACTCTCATAAACTAAGGCAAGGTCAGGCTTAGTCAGACTTCGATTAAGAGGCCCCCAAGGAGATCCCAGGTGCAAAAGGAACTAACATAGATGCAAGGAGAGATACGTGAAAATTTCTTTTTCCTGTCCCAAGCATGCCTTACTGGGGCAGCTAGATGAAGGAGTTAACAAAGTAGGTGCAAGCAGCTGCCGCTCAGAGTATTGGCCAAAACCAGAAAATGGGATAGATTTGTCTTCAGCCTTTGTTATAAGAGAGAATCAGGGAAAGTTTTCATAAACTGCATGCAAACCTAACCTTGCAAGTTTATTCAGGTGCAGCTCTTTCTTTTGGAGGCAGGAAGAATAAATCTGTTCCTTTATTTGTGGGTAAGTAGCCTGTCTTCTAGGAGCTGGTGCCAGCTGGATGCGAATGAAGCCAATGTTCTTGAACCCTGGGAATGGCATGTGAAGCCAGTTGACCTGGCCACATTTCAGGGCTCCCAATTAGATCTGCTTTTCTAAGTGGCTTCTGCAGTTTCAAGTTTTCCTTCTCAAGAGCTGACCATGCAAAATGATCCCTGGTGGGGGAATATCACTTCCAACATGAGTTGGCGAGATGCCTTGGGCTAGAGTTGAAGCAGAAAGTGGCACTACAGAGTCAGTGCCCTACTTTCAATATGTGTGCAAAATAAGCTGATCTTGTGATTCTTTGAGAGCCATTATAATTATGGAAGCCATGGTTACTTTAGGGGTGAAATATTCTATAGTTTTAGGCCTTCTATATACCTTAGAAAACCTTGAGCTTTACACGATATCCAAAAAATATGCATATATACATAATGAGCATTTAGAGAAACTAAACAGAATTGCTTAGTGCCTGAGAAACAAATTCCCAACACTAGATTCGAACATAGTATAATCTTAGTTTTTCTTCTTAAACAGTCATCTATTCCCCAGGCCCCTTAGGTTCAGAAAATTTTAAACAGATTTCACATCATGAGTAACTTATACATCTAGGGCTGGAATGTGGCTTGAGAGGAGTGTGATCAGACCAGACAGCTCAGAGCAGTAAGTCTGGAAGCATAAGGGACTTAGCTTACATGGAAGAGGTACCAGAAATAAGCTCAGCCTGAATAAGCCAAAGGGTTTTTCAAACCAATATGTAAGGAGCACTGAGAGTCAAATCTCTGCTAAATTTTGTCTTCAGGCCTAAGGACTGAGCAGATATCAGGGAGGGAGAGGAAAGCCCAAAGGAATGGGAACCCGCAGAAACACCATAACCGAAAAAGAGCAGGGATGCAACAGATTCTGGAGAGGTTAGCCTTGGGTTACAGCTAGTCCTTGCGCCTTGTTTCTACTCATTTTCATTTAATTTTATTTTCTGCTTTGGTTGGCTTCACAGGGTGTGCGTGTGCCTGCTTTGACCTCCTTATTAATACCCCTACAATGTGTTTGGATTTTGCTGTTTTCTTAGAATTACTTGGACAAATGATTCCAAAGTACACCTAGAGGTTAGTTACTGATTGGTTTGGCAAAGTCCAAAGTTTATCTTTTAACCCAAATTATCTTGCTGATTTGTGTTGCAAATGCAACTGTAGTTTTATTAGGGTAAAATGTTGTGCAAGCCAAATAAAATGTGATTTATAAAAGCTGAGGTGCCTGTGCCAGAAACCTTTTAGGTCCATTTGTTGCCAATCAGCCTAGGGTTCTTTGGCTTCATTCAGAGAGAAATCATGACTTGGCATAGTGCGGGTCTGCTATCAGTGCTGATGTCACCACACAACACCAGGTGATGCAAAACACCAGCAGGTGACATTGTCAGCTGCTGGTCACCGCTGCTGCTGCTGATTTATGCCAGACACCACAGGTCAGCTTAACAAGCTGCTGGTCTCTGCTAGTGCTCACTGCTAGCTTTTGCTCGTAGTTTATGCTGGACACTATGGGTTGATTCTACTAGGTGCCACTCTCTACTGCTGGTCTTCATTTGTCTCAGGAGCTTTTCATTGTTAACAGCTCTGAGTGTTTGGTGCTCTTTCATTGAAAACAAATGCTCTGTCTGTAATACTCAGGATAAAAATCTCAAACGGATTTGTAGGATTTTTGGAGTCTACTTAACTTGAGAACTCATAAACAGGTATATAGAAACACTTTGTTGCAATATGGGAAGTCTGTTTAGAGGGGGAGCCCTCCTAGACTAAAACCCCAAAGTGAAAGGAGAGTACTGCTTATGTAGCATCTGCAGGGATGTTTCAAAGGAGGGTAGGGCTGAAAGCTGGCTGTGCATGGTGGACACTGATCCCTCCCTTCCTGAGCTTAGCCACTCCCAGGAATTCCTCTATTTCTTCAGAAAGGCAACAGTACTATCTAAAATGGTGGGAGTTTGGGCAGGGCACCATGCTGACTGTCTGGCTGCCTTCATGTTGGATTGCAGAATGATAGTCTGATAGCCCTGGTGGGCACGGAGACAAACTGTCCTGGAATACTGACATGAGATCAAAGGGTGAGTAAAAGGAAGCAGAGGGGCAGGCAGCTGTTGGCCAAACCACTTCAGCCTTTCCAACATCAGGGGAAAAATGAGACGTCAGGTCCTTCTCCTCTGTCATACATTACTGCATGAAATTTAGTCTTCAAAAATTTTCATAATGAAGACAACTTCTGTGCTGATACTGTGTTAGCTTAATAGGAGATGTAAGTGTTTCAGCTCCTTAGGAATGAATAAAGTTTCTTGAACATCCAGCAAACATTTGTCAGGATCTTGTTTGAATAATTGTTCCCTTCCACAAATAAAAGTTAAGTCATGAAACCTAGGTCTCTTTCTCTCTTTCTCCTTCCCTCTCTGTCTCTCCTGTTATGAATGTGGCTAAGAGTCTGAAGCTTAGGAGAGGAGAAATTATGGAATCAAAAACAAACTTGAAAGATCTGTGGACTTAAAACTTATCACCTTACCAATTGGTGTGCTGTGACACCTAAAGGGACAATAGAAGGAAAACTGGGACTCCACCGCTGTTAAGCTCCGAGTCTTCCATTCTTGAGGCTAGTGCAAATGTTCCCACATTATATAGATCTAGAAAAGATCTCGAGACTCTCAGTAGTTGCTTTGAGCAAGCCCTCCTCATGAGGTGAGGTTCCAGATCAGGTGGGGGTCCTGATCTCCTGGATGTGGGCCATTTGAAATGCTGTAAGTGTGGTGATGAATCTTAGTTCTCTAAGTACCTGGGTGGTAGGAGCAAGGCTAGATCTTGTTGAGATTTTGGAATGGATGACATCAAATTGTAGGGTGAATAGGACAAGTGTGTGAGTTGCTAGTCGATACCTCATTTCACATACATGGAGCAAGTAATGGACACCCTTTTTAGTAAAGAGCTGCATCAGTCAGGGTTTTACTACAGGTACAGACACAACACAAGATATGCAGATGTATAAGATATTACAAGATCGACTTACAACAGTCAGTCACAGAGTTGGATGAGGAAGTGTGCAGAGGGCATCTGGACACTGGAGACTGAAGGTTTCGGTTCAAGGTGTGGAGCTCACTGCTATGTTCCGCTCACATCCGTATTAGGAGGCTGATGGATCTGTGAAGGAAGGCTGATGAGTCTATCCCAGAGGGCTGAAGGATCCAAGGTGGAAGCCAAGAATCTGTACTAGAAGCCAGGACATGCCATGGAGCTAGAGCTCCCTGGAGGAAGAATGGGAGCCTTTGTCCTTTCTCATTTTCTTTTAAGTGATGAGTTACTCTAGGGTAGGGCATCCCCATTCTAGGGTGTGGAATTATTGAGCTGATTTAGTTAAGCTCTTAACTTATTAAGTTGACACAATTGATCAATCAGTACAAGAGCATTTAGTTTCTTGGTATCTTGTATTATATATGCACATGTGTTTGTGAATAGAAAAGAGGAAGAAGAAGAAGAAGAAGAAGAAGAAGAAGAAGAAGAAGAAGAAGAGTCTGAAGCTCAGGAGAGGAGAAATTATGGAAAGAAGAAGAAGAGGAAGGAGAAGAAGAAGGAGAAGAAGATCTATGACTGCAGTGTTCTATTATTGCCCAAGAGGCCAGGTTAGTCTCCCCCAAATCCAAACTCTAATTTGATATCTTATTCATAGACAGAGATTTTCTTTTTCTTTTATTTTGTTTTTTATTACCTTTAATAAGACATCACAATGTGACAGTTTCAGAACGCTTTAGTAGTACATCCCCAATAATCAATACAATACATATTACTGTTCTTTTAGTAGTTATACAGAGTACAGGATGCAGACACAATAATTTTTCTAATCATTATTGATACAAACATTTCTTTTCATTGAACTAAGAGAAAGTAGTTCTATACATAGTCCAATATTCCACAATCGTAGTGGGTTATTAGCAGAACTGGTAATGACAGAAGCTGTTGATTTAAGCCTTTCACAGCTCAGCATACCACTTTTTATGCCTCATGGTAAACTTTTCTGCTGGGTGGTTAAGACCAAGTTAAAGCAAGACAGGTATAACAAAACATGTAACTTTTGCATACCCCAAGCTCAGTCAAATCCTCTCAGGATTTACCTTGAAACCATGTACAATGCTTTGTAGAACTGTTATCAGTGTAAGCTGTCTGGAGGAGTCATGGCCATTGCTTAACCAGTTTGCTCTCTGTGAAAGTCTGAGAGAATGTTTTTTCTCTAGGTGACTCTCCTTAGGCACACTATACATCATCAATCCATTTCCTCTGTTACCCCATAATCTCCTTGAACAGAAAATCTGGGAGACCTCTGAGTTATAGGATGCTATAGCACAGATTCTCTTAGATTTTCTTCAGCTATCTAGAGAAGTCACATAATTTCAAATACAACCTGGGATAAGGTCTGAGATAGCTTCCCACTCTAACTTCATATTAATAAACCTAGCTTTGTTATTTTTAATCTGTGAGCTATTAATTTCTTGATGATTTGGAGTCCTTCTTTGCAGAATAATATTGATACTTACCTGTGGGATTATTGTGAGGTTTACAAAAATTAGCATAGGCAGTTTCCCAGAATAGCATCTGAGGTATACTACCTAAATAATTACAGTGGGCAATTATATTAGTAATCTTGTTTGTGTCTGTGACCAGAACACCTGAGAAAGTCAAGTTTTATGTTAACTCATAGGTTCAGAAGTCTCATTCCAGGCCGGGCGTGGTGGCTCACGCCTGTAATCCCAGCCCTTGGGAGGCTGAGGCAGGAGGATCAGTGTGTTCGAGACCAGCCTGGGCTACAAAAGTGAGCTCAAGGCCAGTCTGAACTACATAATGAGACCCTGTCTCAAAAAGACAAAAAAAAAAAAAAAAAAAAAAAGAAGTCTCATTCCATAGTCAGGTGGCCCAGATAGAAGTATTATGGTAGGAGGGCATGAGGATGGAAAGATGCCTCCTACTAGCCAGGAAGCAGCATGAAGGGAAGGAGAGACCGAGGAAGTGGCCAGAGACACTTCAAGAACTACCCTGAGTGACTTCCTGCTGGGTCCCACCTTCTAGAAGCCCACTCAGGTATGCACTTAGTGTGTGGATCTATTGATAGGTCAGTGTTCCAGTAATCTAATCACTGTTGAAAGCCTCATCACTGAATACATGAGACTTTGATGGGGATGGGGGAATTTTGATCTAAATCATAACAACAGTACTTATTCTGAAAGACTCCACTAAATGTTATGGAACCTCAGCCTAAAGCAAACAAACAACAATCTGTCTAATATTCACAATCAGTGAAGTTTTGCATGTGATGTGTATACTCAATGAGCATGAGAGTGCCAGAAATAGATATGTGAAGTTGCAGGTAAACAGAATCAGGACTGAAAAGCAGCTGTACATTGTGCTGGTCTTTCATTTTCCTACTAATCAATGACTTTCATAGGAAATACAAACATCTTTTATCTCTTCTTTATTTGAGGATAGCATCAAACAGTACGGTACACACTTTATGTGGGAAACAGGTGCTATATAACCCTAAAGAAGTACAAATATATGTATTAATCACTTTTCCATTACTGATGCAAAAAAGCCAATATCCACAATTAAGGATGAGAAAAGGTTTATTTTCCCTCAGAGGGTTTAGTCCATAGCTAACTGAATCCAAGACAGAGATGACATAAAAGAATGGTATGGAACAGGAGACTTGTGTGTGTGTGTGTGTGTGTGTGTGTGTGTGTGTGTGTGTGTATGTGTGTGTGTGAGAGAGAGAGAGAGAGAGAGAGAGACAGACAGACAGAGAGACAGAGAGAGAGAGACAGAGAGAGAGACAGAGAGGCAAATTACCACTGACTCATCAGTCAGTCAAGAAGAAGGCCCAAAACAGAGCTAGATTGGTGAGACAAGCTTTAGGAGGCTTAGATTCAACAGCCTCCAACATCACAAGCTTCACTGGTGGCCCACTGCAATTGCAGAACATTTGACTGTATATGTACCTGCTTCCTCTTAGTCCAAAGAGAAGTATATTCTTTTCCTTTTTTTTTTTTTCTAAGCAACATCAATAGGGAGGTGGGTCATGCCCACACACTGTACTCTATAGAACGATTGTGAGGACAATATGCAATATGTCAACTTTCAAAGAAAAGAAAGGGGAAAAGAAAAAAATAATAATAATGTTGATTTAGAAGGGTTAATGTTTAATTGTTTGATCAAGCTTATATACCTATATGTATTAATCTAAACTGATCTGATGATGAAAATATGTAATATAACTCGTGTTAAATTTAAACAATAAAAAAAGGGAAAAAAAAAAAAAAAAAAGAAGAAGGCCCAAGTAACAGATTCAGTTTTGAACTCAAATGTATTAATTCACCCATATGTGCAGAGTCTATGGGATTCAATCATTTTCCAAAAACTCTATCTCTGAACTCATGAGACTTTGGGGTGACATTTTATATTTAAATCATAGTGTGATGGAACTGCACATTCTTTTATTAAAGACTGCAAAAGTAGTTCCATTAAAATATCAGTTTACTCATAGTAATGTTGGATTAGTCATACTTATTTCTTTCTTACATTTGAATTTTTTTTATTGTATCCATTTCTAATATTGTATTTCTCTTCTTGCTAACAGGGTAGCCAAGTTCTGAAGAGAAAATATGCTGGCATTAAAATGACTGCTAAATAAGACTTGCAGAGTGGAGATAGCTGGGCGAAAGCCAGGTCAACTGGTCTGCCCAGGGGATTCCTGGTACATGGTAGGAAGTCTCCCAGAAGAACTCAGGGGAACTGGGTTACAAAGAAGTTGCCAATTTATGATACTTTTTGTTATGTAACCATAGTCTTTACTCCTACAGTCTAAAGTACAAAACCCTAAGTTACCACAGTTTGTCAATTTCTAAGTTTCACTTGCTGTTATTATTATTGCTAATTGGAATAGATGGCATATCCCTTAATCTGATTGAAGCCATCTATGAGAAACAGACAGCCAACATAACTCTAAATGGTGAAAAATTGAAAGCTTATACCCTCAAATCACGTACAAGACAAGGATGTCTACTGTCACCACTACTAGTCAATACAGTTCTGAAATCATTAGCCAGCCCCGCTAGACAAAAGAGAGTAATAAAAACTGGAAAGGAAGAAATTAAACTGTCATTCACAGAAGACATAGTACTGTATTTGGAAAACAAAAAACAAAACAAAAAAACAAAACAAAAGAAAACAAAACAAAAAAACCCACCAAGAAACTCCTAGAAGCAATAAACAAATTCAGTCGCATAGAAGGATACAAGGTCAACACCCAAAACTAAATAGCATTCCTCCACAGAGATGACAAACTCTCTGAGAGAGAAATTAGAGAAAGAACACCCTTCAAAACACCATTCAAAAATATTGAGAATTAATCTAACAAAGGAAGTAAATGATATATACAATAAAAATTACAATACTCTGAAAAAGAGATCAAAAAGGTTTTGAGAAAATGAAAAGTTATTATTTGTTCTTGGATAGGAAGAACCAACATAGTTAAAATGGTCACACTCCCAAAATTATGATACAGAATTAATGCAACCCTATCAAAATATCATAATCATACTTCATGAATCTAGAGAAAACACTTCTAAAATTCATTTGGAACCAGAAATGACTTAGAATAGTAAACACAATGCTGGCCAACAAAGGCAAGGGAGGAGACCTTACTATCTCTGACTTGCAATTGTACTATGAAGCTACTGTGATGAAATCAGGATAGTAATGGCAACAAACAGACACGAAGATCAGCAGAACAGATTAGAAGATGCAAACACAACTACAAACACACTCAACCACCTTATCTTTGACAAAGGGCCAAACATGTTCACTGGAAGAAAGATAGCCTCTTTAAGAAACAATGCCAGCTAAAACTGGCTTTCCACATGTCAGAAACTAAAACTAGATCCAGTTCTGTCACCATGCACTAAACTAAAGTCAAAATGGATTAGAGATCTGAGCATTAAAACAGAAACACTAAATGTAATGGAAGAGAAAGCAGGTGAAATCTTGAACACATAGAGATAAGAAGTGACTTCATAAATAAAAACCAAATTGCATGGACAATACTTGAAAAAATCAGCACTTGGGATCTCTTCTTATTGGGAAGCTTCTGCACATAAAAAAAATCACCAACAGAGTGAAAAAACAACCCACAAGTTGAGAAAAATACCTTAACCAACAATTTTCAAAGGACTTCTATCTAGACTATATAAAGAACTAATTACACACATACACACACATGCACAAACACACACACACACATATATATATATATATACATATATATATATATATATATACATGTATATGTATATGTATATGTATATGTATATGTATATGTATATGTATATGTATATGTATATATCAGGTCCCAAAATTCAAAGACCCCAAAATGGGCATCTGAGATGAATACACACTTCTCAGAGGAAGAAATACAAATGGCAAATAAATACATGAAAAATACACTACAGCACTAGACATTCGAGAAATGCCAATTAAAACAACACTGAGATACCATCTCACTCCAGAAAGAATGGCTATCATAAAGAAATCAACTAATAATAAATTATAGAGATGGAGAGGCTGTGGGGAAAAAAGAACCCTCCACTGTTGGTGGGAATATAGACTGGTATAATGACTATGGAAATCAGTGTGGAGATCGTCAAAAAGCTGGGATTCAATCCAGCTATTACTCTTCTGAGTATCTCCCCAAAAGAATTGAAAACAGTATAGTATTGTAATATATGTGAATTTATGTTTACAGAAGCACAATTTCTCATAGCTAAATCTTGGAAAAACCCAAGTATCTATCACCTGAGGAATGGATTAAAAAATGTGGTTTTTTTTTTTAAGACAATGGACTATAACTCAGCTATAAAGAAAGATAAACTTAAGGGTTTTATAGGTAAGTGGATACAAGTAGAGGCTGTACTCATCAGGTAAATAAATCAGACGCACTTGTGTAAACATTGTATCATCTCCCTAGTTTAAGAACCTGAAAGAATTAAATTTGAAAGTCACAATAGATATAGTAGAATAGAGAACTTTCTGTTCCAGCCCAGACCCAAATCGCACCGCTGGGAGCTGAGCCTGCGCGCCCGCCCCGGGTAAGCTCCCTGCGCCCCTCTGCCTTGCCTCTGCGTTCCCGCGACAAATTTCCCGTTCCAACCCAGACCCAAACCGCACTGCTGGGAGCCAAGCCCGCTCGCCAGCTGGGCCAGGATCCTTGGCCTGCCTTCCCTCCCCCCCCCTTTTTATTTGGAACCCCTCCAGCCCAAGCTCCAGCACCGAACCCATCAAATAGCCCGTTTGGCAACCGATCTGGTCCACGAGCCTACCAGGACTATTCAATCCCAAAGCTCCACCTCCACCTACAGTCCACATCCGCCAGGATTCACAAAAGCTAGCAGCCAGAGCCCCAACACAAGAGTCAGGAACCTCTGTAGAAGAACCACCTTGGAGTCTCCAGACCAAACGCCCATAGACACAGCATAACACCACCAAAGTGCAGAGGTCGCTTCCATACAAAATGATAACAACAAGGAGTAGGAGGCAATCTCAGGACCCGTGCCCACCC
>PVJA010053956.1:0-11770 GCA_004027025.1 Myocastor coypus
GTCAGTAGCATTCTTTTACACAGGTAACAAACACACTCAAAGGTTCATTAGAGAAACAATACCTTTTACAGTAGCACCACAGAAAATAAAATACTTAGAATTTAACATAACTACAAAAGTAAAAGATCTACTCAGTGAAAATTGCAGTACTCTGAAAAAAAGAGATCATAAAGGATTTCAGAAAATGGAAAGAAATCCCCACTACTGACAGGAAGAAACAACATTGTTTCTTCCTATGGGTATACTATCAACACTATTAGCTAGACTTAATGCAATCCCTATCAAAATGCCAACAACCTGCCTCACAAAACTAGATATATCATTGATAAAATTGTTTGGAATGAAAAAAGATCTAAAATAGAAAAGGCAAAACTGAGCAATAAAGACAAGGTAGGAGGCATTACAATTCCTGACTTGAAATTATACTACAAAGCTACTGGGATAAGAACAGCATGGAATCAGCAACAGTAGACTTGGGGACCAGTGAAATAGATTAGAAGATGCAGAAGCAACTACAAACACACTTAGCCACCTTGTCTTTGTCAAGGGACCAACCATGCTAACAGGAAAAAAGCTAGCCTCTCACAAATGGTGCTGAAAAACTGGCTCTCAACATGCCAAACACTAAAACTTTCTCTTTTCTTTTTGGAATGGGGCATTGAACTCAGGCCCTTGCACTTGGCAGGCAAGCGCTTATTCTACTGAGGTATCTCCCTAGCCCCTAAACTAAAACTTGATCCAGGTCTATCATCACACACTAAACTAAAGTCAAAATGGATTGAATATCTAAACATTAGAACAGAAACACTATTTTTCCTGCAAGAGAAAGTAGGAGGATATCTTGAAGACATCAGTGTATGCAAACAGTTCATGGAAAAAAATCAAAATGCACATGTAATATAGAAATAATTAACAACTGGGAACTCTTCTTGCTAAGAAATTTTTGCAGTTCAAAAGAAATTACCAACAGAGTGAAAAGACAACCTATGAATTAAAAAAAAATAATAAGCACTCACACAATGGACTTTTACCTAGAATTTATAAAGAAAAAATATTAGGAGCCCAAACTTTAATGACCTAATCCACAATGGGCATCTGAGATAAACACACATTTCTCAGAGAAAGAATACTAGAAGGGAATGAATACATGAAAAAATCGTCCACATCACTAGCTATCCTTGCAATGCACATTAACACAACACTGAGATACCACCTCACTCCAGAAAGAATGGCTATCATGAAAAAATCAACCAACAACAAATGATGGAGAGGCTGTGGGAAAAAGCAACCCTTCTCCACTGCTGATTGGAATGTAGACTGGTGTAACCACTATGGAAGTCAGTGTAGAGACTGTTTAAAATCTAGGAGTGGAAATCTAGCCAATCCACCCAATAAGCCCTCCTGGGAATTTTTCCAAAAGTACTGAAAACCATAATATCATAGTGATATACATGCACCTATGTTTATATCAGTACAATTTGTGATAGCCAAATCTTGAAAACAATCAAAATGCTCATCACCTGAGAAGTGGATGAAAAACATGTGGTGTTTTAATACGATTGAATATTACTCAGATATAAAGAATAATAAACTCATAACTTTCATATGTAAGTGGATACAATTTAAATATATACTCATGAGTAATGTAAATGAGACCCACATGTGAAAATATCGTATAGTCTCTAGTGAAAGAACTCAAAAGAAGAAATAAAAATGGAAGGGCATAATACAGTTAAATGGAAACTGAGACCTTAAGGATTAAACAATAAAGTGGCTGGAAGCTGAAAAGTTAAGAAACATGGCAGAAGCAAAATCATATATTTATGAACATGAAATGGTAAAGACAATGCTCCTAATAATCTGCATCAGGTTTTTGAAACTACCAATTTATTGGTAGAATTCTCACCCTGACTAAATATATATACTGATATCTGTGAACTAAGCAACTACACTGAGGACAGCAATGTGTAATATTAAAACCATGCTTGGGATACTTGTCATTCTGGTCTTCTAAATGTGCACTGCTTCTAATTTTGTATCAATTATTGCTATACTGTCTCTCAAGTAAATATGTTTGTTTTGAAAAAAATGCAATAAAAATGAAGAGAGAAGAAAAATTTCCATAGGAGTGACCTGTTACAATTTTTATAGGGTTAAATTTCAAAATTTCTATGCAAACATATGTACTTATTTTTTTACGTTATATACAGATTTTTAGAAGATCAAAGATTCATGGAAAATATTAGTTTCATGTCATATTTATGAAATTTGATATTCAGAAACATAGTGGAGTTAAGTTCAAATGCATATGTCATAGTGTAATATCACTCAGCTTCTTTTCTGTAGGCTTAACAATTTGAGTTTTCAGACTCAAAAATTAGAGAACAAGAAGAGATACAAGGGTAGCCATAGTTTGACCCTAGTTCTTCAAGTTCTGTGAGGACTTAAAACATACTCTGCAACATCATATAAATCAGAGACATCCCAAATTTTCTGTTCAAGAAGATTATGGCGTTAGAGGGGAAAGAGATCGGTGATATATAATGTGCCTAAGGAGAGTCACATAGAAAGAAAACATTCTCTCATGCTTTCACAGGTAGCAAACTGGTTAAGCAATGGCTGTGTCTCACTCAGATGGCTGATATAGATGAAAGATCTACAACATACTGTACATGGTTTCAAGGTAAATCCTGAGGGTATTTGACTGACAGTGTCAGATTAAACAGAAGCACAAATTATCACATGCATGTAACGTAACTGAGATGTATTGACTTATATTTGACATATTTTCTGCTATTGGCCCTCTATTTTTCCACTGTGTTTAAATGCTTGCCTTATTTGGTGGGTTGTTTACGTTGTCATTTGTGGACTTGTGGTCATTTTGATCATTCTTGGGAATATCTTTTATTAGTCTGTGTAGGGTTGGCTTTGTCATCATGACATTTTCTAATTGTTCTTTGTCAAGGAAATATTTCACTTCTCTGTTATACTTGAAAAAGAATTTTGCAGGGAAATCAGTCTGGGTTGGAAGACCGTTTTCTCACAAGACTTGAAGTACTTTGCTCTGTGCTCTCCTTGACTTGATGGTTTGTGAAGAAATCAGCTGTTATTCTTATGGATTTTCCTTTAAATGTTATCTGTTTCTTTTCTCTAGTGGCTTTTAATATACTTTTGTGCTGAATTTCTGGAATTTTGATTAATATGTCTGGATATGTTTTTAATTACATTGCTGTCATTTGGAGTTCCATTTAATTCAGTTTTCTGAATGTCAGATTGTTTCCTCATATTTGACAAGTTTTGTATTATTACTTCTGCCCATATTCTTTTTACATCATTTTATTGACTCCACTGATGCCTATTAGTCTCATGTTGTTCATCTTTGTATCATCTTGCAGATGTTGAATTATTTTTTACTGCATCCTCGTTGCTTTAAGAGATCTTTCCTTACTTTTTTCAGTAGCTGCAACATTTTCACTAGCTTCAATGTTTTAAAGTCTAATTTCACATTCATTGAAATGGTCTTGCCAGCTTGTGATTGATATTTTAATTTCCTGTGTTTCTCTGAATCTGCTTTATGCATTCTATTTCTTTCCTATGTTGCTCTCAAGGATTCCATAATTTTTCTACTCACCTCTATTTTTTTCAATGTCTTCTTTAGAAGCATTTAATAGTTCTTTCGTTGCAGTTAGCACTTCTTTCTTTATTTTGGAAATGATTTCTGATCTGATTTCCTCTATACATTTTTGCAGTTGTTTCTTTCCTTCAGATGCTACTGTGTCAGAAATTTCTGGAGTAGGGTTTTCCATTTCTTCTATGCTATTTTCTCCTTCATTAGTTGTGGGTGGGCTCAGGAACTTAAAATGCGTTTTGCTCCTCTTCTTTGTTATTTTGTGTAGCATTGTCCTCTAACATTTCTTGTGAAGTTGTGGTGCAGTAATTACTTTAACACCTACAGAAATTATCATCCAAGAGATGTAGTTAAGGCAGTTACAGTTTTGTATTCACAACACTATAATTAGCAACACTAATATTGGGTAGTGAGATTTATCAATCGACAAAGTTCTGTAACTAATGGGTTTGTATTTTAGACCATGGGTACAACCATTATGACTGTATAGCTAAGCAGATATTAAATTAGGAATTTGTATTTAAATTCGTTCCCTAAGTGCTGTCTGAACACCTCATTTTGATGTACTTGTAGTCTTCCAGGAAAACTTTCACACAAGTTATCTATTTTCCCTCAGACAGACAGACAGAGAGAGAGAGAGAGACAGAGAGAGAAAGAGAGAGAGAGGAAGAGAGAGAGAGAGAGAGAGAGAGAGAGAGAGAGAGAGAGAGAGAGAGAGAGAGAGAGGAAACTCTCACAGATGTGGGTCTAGTAGTGTGTCTTGGCTTACCATGTCCAGATCTACCAAGTTCCAAGTTTGTACTCACCCAGCTGGGCCTGACTTGGGTCTGGCTGCTGTGCTCAGCTTCTTACTGCTTCAGTCTGTGGAGGTTAATGCACTATCTCCCACTGCCAAGTTGATCTGCTCCTGGATAAGCTGGCTGGATCTCACCCCCCCCCTCTTTGCTGGAAGTTCCACTTCAGGATTCGACTCCAGGCTTGTCTACTGGCTAGAGTGAGGTTTGGTGGACCATCGGCCCTAATATGCTGGGCTGCTGGCTGGATTCAGGAGGCTCCTTCTAGCGGGTGCAGAGCCTAGCATACAAGTTTTCTGCCTAGCCAACACATGCATCATCTGAAGTCAAATAATCAATATAGTTCTTTACCCTAGAACAAACCTCCGCAGCCTGGTCTTAACAGGCAGGATTTCTATCAGCATTCTGGTCTTCTAAATACCGACTAGAATCTTCTATGAAGAGCAGTGAGGCTGTTCCAGAGCCACTCTTGTGGGTAACATCTCTGAATACTTCCTATCTCCTCTGATGAATCATTCTGAGAGGCTTGTAATCTATATAGTCAAGCTTAGCCACAGCAAAGACTTCTCTTCTCTGGTACCATATTCTGTCTCAGTTACATTTTATTTATTTTTTTTTATTTAATATTTTTATTGTTTAAATTTAACAATGGTTATATTACATATTTTCATCATCAGATCAGTTTAGATTAACACATATAGGTATTTAAGATTGACCGAACAATTAAACATTAACCCTTTTAAATCAACATTACTTTTTTTTTTCTTTTCCCCTTTCTTTTTTTGTAAGTTGACATATTGCATATTGTCCTCACAATCGTTCTACAGAGTACAGTGTGTGGGCATGACCCACCTCCCTATTGATGTTGCTTAGAAAAAAATCTTAAAAAAGGAAAAGAATATACTTCTCTTTGGACTAAGAAGAAGCAGATACATACACAGTGAAATATTCTGCAGTTGCAGTGGGCCACCAGTGAAACTTATAATGTTGGCGGCTATTGAATCTAAGCCTCCTAAAGCTCATCTCACCAATCTAGCTCTGAGTTTCATGCATTGTAATTAAGCATTTTTTTTTCTTGCTGGGTGGTCAAGGGCAAGTCGAAGCAAGACCTGTATAACAAAACATTCTTTTTTTTTTTTTTTTTTTTTTTTGTATCTTCCAGAGTCAAGTCCCCTCAGGATTAAGTTTGGGACCATAGACAGTACTTTGTAGAACTGTTGTTAGTGTCAGCCTTCGGGATGAGTCACGGCCATTGCTTGGCCATTTTGCTTTCTATGAAAGCCTGAGAGAATGTTTTTCTCTGGGTGACTCTCCTTAGATGCACTATAATGCGTCTCAGTTACATTTTACTCATTGCTATGACAAATACACAACATCCTAAAATAAGGAAGGAATGATTTATTTGGTTCAAATAAATGGAGGTTTCAGTCCATACTCAGCTGGCTCCAAAACAGAGTGGTACATACAGAGGGCAGCAGTTCCTGGTGGTGAAAAACAATAAAACAGAAAGAGCAAATGGGAAGAGTCATGGTAATAATGGCTACAGAGTGGAAGTCTATCTCCCTTATGTTGCATTCAGGCTGAGCCAGGCTGTATGTAGCAAACTCCCATAATTCCAGCAGCACTTACAACCATAATTCCAGCACTAGATTGTGAACTAATCGCAAAGTCTAGAAGTCTGCCCCATCACTGCAAGAGGCTTTGGAAGGACAAGTAAACACAAACCATTACAAGAAGAATAAACAAAGCCGGGCATGGTGGCGCACACCTGTAATCCCAGCACTCGGGAGGCTAAGGCAGGAGGATCTATGCGAGTTCGAGACCAGCCTGGGCTACAAAAGTGAGCCCAAGGCCAGCCTGAACTGCATAGCAAAACCCTGTTTCAAAAAGACAAAAAGAAAAAAAAAAGCATAAACAAAGATGAATAAAAGGGAAAGAGAAACAATGGTAAAAGATATATCCCTGTACATATGCAGGATAGCTGGTATAATTGTTCTGATGATTTCTACTGGTTTTCTGAAAGAAGCAGTTACTGCATAAAATTTTCTTCATTTTTTTCTTATTTTAAAAAATTTCTTAGAACTTTTTTTGCCAATGTTTTCTTTTCATTTTTTAAACCACTTTTTCATTTATGTCTGGTCAAATAAACAACTAACTTAAATATATCATTATGTAATGCAGGAACTATTGTTGAATTCCTATGGCATTGTGTAGTGAAATTCTGTACAGTTTCTGTTTACTTTTGAAACTATCTTGTGTTCTTTTAAAAAATCTGACTATTTTTCTCATAATTAAAAGCTAAAAATTATACAAAGATTACTATAATTCAATTTCACTAAACACATCAAATTTCACTCTGATTTTATAAACTAATTATCTTATAAATGTTTATTTGTTTGTTTGTATTATGTATAGTCAGCAAATAGATGCTTTTTTGCACTGAATCAGTTTTTCTTGTTTTTGTATTTTTGTAACATTTGTCTGTAATTGAAGTTGGACTATAGATAAATGTCATGAAAATAAAATATCCTTTCAACTTGGTTGCCAGCTCGTTTAATGATTTTCAAGTTGGTTTTGTAAATGTAATACATGTGTTTATCTGTGTACAATCATTCAGGAATCTTTCATTGTTTAAAAATTATGACTTAAGAACTTCTGCTCATAGCTCATCAGATACTTAACAATAAAATTGGCCTGTTTAGGCTTTGGAACAATATTGGACAGGACTCTCCTTGACACATAAGGGAAAAGCTAACTGGAAATATCTCTCAAATCCTTGATCTTTAGTAGATGCACCCGTTTTCTCAATCACACTATGGGAGGCATTTCAATAGATGTTAATGATATTATTGTACTGACAGTTGGTCATTGTCCACAGATTATGTTTTTTATAAATAAAACAATAACCTTTTCTCATTAAAAGATGACCTTGGTACAAAACTACATTAGGAAGAAAAACTTTTCATATAGCTATGAAAATTCAATATTGATAATCTGATGGTATATTAAATATATATTTCCTTTCAGATGTACAGACTTTCTAAAATGTAAAAACTGAGTAGGCTCATAGTGATAATACCTTTTCTTCAAGACTCAGATATCATTCTTTCTCTTGTGCACCAGCTACTTATGATAAGGGATATATGTGAAATTAACACATGACCAGTCAAACTAAAGACTTTGAAAAATTTATATGATGTATATACTATAGGTGTCACTCTATTACATAGTAAGATAAACATTTAAACATGTCACAAAAATAATGTCATCATGATTGTCATGCAAAAACACTCTATGTCTTTTAATTTTATGTTTTCTTTGTACAACTATGTAACTGTTGTCTGTTAAATTTCTATACAGATTAAAATACTAAGACAAGTGTGGTTAGTGAGGAATAAGAGTGCTGGTATGCTTTATATTTCAGTTATTCATATTCAGATAAAATTACAGAAGTTATACTTACCGTTCCTACTGCAATATAAATGTGCTTGATTTTCTCTTATGGGTGTTAAACAACTAAAGTTTACAGGTCTAAACTAAAAAGGTAGTTGAGCTAAGAGGACATCCAATATTTTGGTCCCAGCTTTCCAAAGTCTATGAGAATGCAAGGCTTTGGGTTCTTTTTTCTGTGACTCCTACCACCTAGTAAATCACCCATGGTCCTGAACAAGGAGATTGCTTGCACAGAGGACAGAAATGCAATGAATGTTGTGCCAAAATAGAATCACTAGAGCAAAAAAAGTCTTCTATGCTTTCACCAAAAGCATTTGGTCATGTAAAGTCCACGACTCTTCCCTGTGGTTCATAGTGACTGAGGATAGAAGTGCTGTGCGTGCTCCCTAAGTCAGCACTGGAGAGACTTAAATGACCTCAATAGACCCAAGACGCTAATTTTAAATAAGCAGGTCTGTCTTTAGGTATCCCTGAACATCCAACAGAAAGGTATAACCAAAAGAGTTATTTTTAAAAATATCATAGTAACAAGCTAGATTGCAAATAACAAAACAAACAAACAAAAAAAGACTTCAATTGCTGTTACCTTCTCACAGTTTCCAACTATAGTAATCATTGTCAACTATCATAGGTCACTAAGAAAACACTAAAATAAAATCATAAAAATCTCAAAAAAGAATCATTGAGTTATTTACCTAAGATCAACTAAAACTAGAGCGATGTGAGAAGAGTGCCAGATGTAATCAATAGGGAGATGTGAGTGCCAGTGTGCTGCAATCGCAGTCCCACTACCATAAGAGCAGTGTCTGCACTTGCCTCTCTCCCCGAAATGCTTTTCCATTCTAGTGCTCATGCTTTGGTGGTACATGCTCTAATTTTTGAAAGAAATAGTTTACTCTTGCCTAGAGGTTTCCAAATTCAAAGCAATCCTACAGATAAGTCTTACCATATAAGTGTCATATTTTTTCTACTAAGACCCAACAGCTTGACCTTGTCAAAAGAGCTCATAACTTCTAAATGGCAAAAAAAAAAAAAAAAAGTCTACCTGAGGTACATTAGATTAACTCTCTGGAAAAGGCTTCTTACTATGTTCTACCATATATCAAACCTTCTTAGCTCACATGAGTTAAAATAGAAACTATACCAAACCTCTACTAACCACAGACATAGCAAAATACTATAGATAGATAAGTTAGTTATAGATTTACAAGCTGATAGAATGGGCTGGACCTTGAACAGTAAAATAATTACAAGCACAGATATATTCTAGAATGAGCAGGCTTTAAGGAAAAAAAAAAACTATCTACTAAATGCAATTACAAAAATGAAAAGGGGAAATAAAGATACCTACACACAACCATCACTGAACCGTGTGACTTTCAACTGACTTGCAGAAATTTAATACATTTCATCAGAACTTCATTAGCAACGAGATAATGAGAGCCATGCCTAGGGACCAAGTCCTGTGAAAGGACATCTAACTAAGGAAGTAGGATGATCCACTGTACATAATATGGGAGTGAGGGTACGCTTGTGTATTAACAGGTCATAAAACACAATTTTGAGAGACATCTTAGAACTTCAAACCTGTGATAAAGTCTGCTGTCAAAAGATGAGTTTTTATTCTATGCAAGATTGATTACATTAATATGCATTTTTTCTGCTCCTACTCTGTTGCAGAGCACCCTGAACCCAACCATACTTGGACTGATTGAATCCTGAATGGACATTAACTACTGTAATTACAAAAAAGAAAAGGAGGAACTACAGAAGACCAACTTGGCACAGTCCAGAGCAGATAGAGGATGACATTAATGAATTGATGAAAAAGTGATTTGTATCAAGTCTGTACTCATGCTAAATTGCTTGCGGCAATGATCAAACCTGGTGTGTAGATGACATGAATCCACAAGTTAAAGGCTAGGGCAGAAATGAACAATTAGTGTTGAAGTCATTACTTCTCCAAGCAAGATAACAATTCAGGGGAGGACTTTGTCTCATCTAAGTTCTTTTAAGCACAGAAGCCCAGATAATCAGGTCACTATTTAACCATGCTCTATTCTTGTGTATCTGTCAAATAATGTTTCTCCTCAGCTCTTGGCCCATGCTTACATCAGTAATGCCCCTCCCATCTGTCCTGCAGCAAATCAGCACACATTCCAATCAACCTGCGTAATTAAGCAAGGTTGGGGGTATCTCTTACTCTTAGTCTTTCATTGGACTTTGACTATTACGCTGCTCCTAAACTCAAATAAATATCATGTCAGTCTTTTAATCTTTTGAAACATCCCTGAGATTTGTGATCAGAGGCCAAGGTGCCAATATGCTACATTCTGCTGTCTTATTCTGTGTTCTTTAACCCTCTTTTATTTTCCACAGAATGCCACTGAACATTGTTATATAACATAAAAGGAGATGTTTGCCATATTAGTATCACAAATAAAAAGAAAAACCAACACAAACATGTAAACTTAATTACACATTAAAGTTTGATAGTAAGAAAAATTGAAACTATAATGGGTTATTTAGATTTCACACTCCCTGAGATAATTTCTTTGTAAATTAGTAACAGGGTATTCAAGACTACTCACTAGTTTAAAATTGCAACCTTATACCCACATGTCCAGGTAATTGCCCTTGATATTGATGAATTCTTCTTATAAATGCTCTTGATAGTAGGACATAGTATTTGCATGGATCAAAGGCTGATAACCTCAGAACATGCTGAATTGTAATAAGCTAAGCAGAAGTGATTCATGTTGTCTTATATGTGTCTAAAACAAACACCCCTTATATATCCTAGTAAGTGATAATTAAGTGTAAGCCTAACTGCCTGTTGAATCATATAGGAATGTACTTAATGATTTTGTTCTGTTAAGTATCAGAGGAAGTTCATTTAGTTCTTGTGCTCACTCTATTGTCAAGTTAATTTGTAAATTGTGCTTGTATGCATTGGTAAGTTACAAATTATTAATTTTAAAACTCAGGAGTATGTGCTAAGTAGAAAGTAGTTTCTGTTTAAAAAATCCTATTTGCTGTCACTCAGGGCTCTTCTCTGCCTTCTCTTCTGCATAAATTGAAGTCAAGAAGACCCTGACCACAGTATTAAAGAGTGATTCTAAAGTCTCAATTTGGATTCTGGTCAGGCTTCTGTCTGAGAATCCATAACAGAAATACTAATAAGGGCTCGGCTACAGGTTTAAGTCTCCATATACATGGGTTCAGAGAGCAGTTTAAAAGAAAATGATTGGGAAAAATCTCATGGAAACGAAGGCCTTCGGGAAGAGGGAGTGGTGGGTGCAAGTGAGGAAAGCTGAGGGATGGTGGAATAGTTGTAGAGAAACGAGCTGCGTATCAGCAGATCAAGGCTTGCTGGAGGCAGTCATCAGATTGATACGGAGGAAAAATTATCTCTGTAGATGACTTCCAAATGATATAGGGGAGAAAAATGAAACTTCTGACCTGAAAGGTACCTGGAACAAGTTTGTGTTCTCTAAAACTGAAGAATCAATTTTAGGAACAGAGACTATGAGCAGAATGTATTTATGGGGAAAAGAAGGCTTCAGTCTGAGAGAGGGACAGGAGGTGGACCTCAAGAGGCTGGTACCTGAGAAGCTGTCTCTTCCAGGACTTTTATACAGGAAAACCATGCAGTGAAGTGTGTCTAAGAGAACATGTGAACTCATTTAGGTGGGCATGAGATGGAACAAAACTGGTTAACCAATGAGATTACAAGCACAAATACGTAGGTAAAATTGATTAAACCTAGTACCAAATGAGGAAGTGAGTTGCTTAGCAAATGTGGATGAATAAGAGACAGAGTCTTCCTGTTGCAGAGAGATTTATTTAGACTCTTTCAAGGTGATTGATATCTATTTAGAATATCAATCCCTGG
>PVJA010053957.1:0-11768 GCA_004027025.1 Myocastor coypus
CAACAACAACAACCACCACCACAACAAAAACACCAAAGATGAAGGTATCACAATTTGAAAATATACCACTAAATCATAGTTAAAAAAACAAAAAATAGATTGGTACTGGCATAAAATCAGATATGTAGACCCATGGAACAGAATAGGGTGCATAAAAACAAGCCTTTGCACCTATACCTATCAGATTCTTGGCAAAGAAGTAAAAAATACCTTGGAGAAAAGATAGGCTCTTTAATAAACGGTGCACAGAAAGCCGAATATCCACATGAAGAATACTGACAATAGATTCCTTGTACAAAAATGAACCAAACATGTGCCTAATACCTGAAACTTTGAAAATGCTTAAGAAAACATAAGGAAAATACTGTAGGATATGGGCATAGGTAATGACTTCCTGAACTGGAGCTAGGAAAATTATAGCAAATATTGTTAAATGGCACTGTATCAAATTAAAAAGTTTCTACATGGCAAAGGAACTAACAAAGTGAATGGACAGATGAGAGAATAGGAGAAAATCTTGAACTAAAAATCTTCATGGCACTGCACCCTCAACCCCAATCAATGCAGGCAAATGAATTGATCAAACACTTCTCAACACATGAAGCTAGAACAACTGGATACACAAAACTGAACTCAAGATGAGTCATAGATCTAAATGTAAGACTTAAAATTATTAAATTTCTAAAAGAGGAAATCTTTGTGATTTTACGCTAAACAAATATTGCTTATTTATGACATAAAAAGCAAAATCTATAGTTGAACAAGTACATAAACTGCACATTATTAAAATTCAGAACTTCTGCTTTTCAGAAGATACCATAAAGAGAATAAAAAGTTAAGCCAGAAACTGAGGAAAGATGTCCTTGCAAAAAAGATGACCCATGAGGAATGGTATCCACAACATAGAATATATTCTTAAAATTCAACAAATAAACTAATTTTAAAAATGATGAAAAAGTTTGAAAAGACAGTTCACCAGAGATGATACACAAATCAAAAATAAGCGGAGACAGATGCTTAACATTATTTGTCATTAGGGTGATGCCCATTAAAATAATACTAATATGTACAACATACCTATTAGAATGGCTGCATATAGACACAGACACACATAGGTAATATGTGTTTATGAAGATATGGAGGAACTCTCATACACACTGAATGGTATGGAAGGTGGCACATTTGGCAAAACCATTTTGCAGTTTAGCAATAATGGAAAACTAAGTGCATTAGGAGGCTTCAGCAGGTAATGGATTCATCAGCTACCAAGTGCGGTGGTTAAATGTGTTTAATAATCTCAAGACTTGTACACTTTACATATGTGCAGGTCATCATATTTCAGTACCTCCCTAAACTCCTGAAAACAAAGAGTTCTACCATAGAATAAATATCAAACCAATGGCTAGGTCTCAGTGCTGCAGGATGAAGATGGACAAGTGAAATCTTTAGCCTCAAGCAAAGAGAAGCGATAGGTTTTCAGCAAAGGGTTAATGCAATTGGGTCTAAATCTTTAGAAATACACACTTACAGATACAGAGCAGACCTTGGTTTCAGAAGGCAGGTTATCAAAGAAACAGATCTAACTAGCATATTCCAGGCAGAGATTATGGTTTGCTGACTTGATAATGACCAAGGCACAGGGGAGAAGCAGAATGAACAAAAAGCCTGCGAGTGCTGCTCACACCAAGAGCAGTGGGAATGCTGCTGCCCTGCGGCTGCAGTGTACAGCACCTCTCATCACATGCTGATACACAGCATGCAGTGGCACAAACAGCACTGTAACACATCTGTGCTGGAAGGCACAGTGCTTAGCAACAGGTACACCTACTACTATGATATCCATCAAACACCTTGCATTTTCACACTGGTCCTACCTTTGCACTCCATTCTCAGTTGTTCAAATAGCAGCAAAATATGCTCATACTTAGGGTAAGGCAGCTCATTATCCTCTGAGGGTGTTTCAGATGACTCAGATAAGTCATCAAGGTCATCTACAGTACTTATTTTGTTTTCAACCTATAAAATAAATAATATTTCAGAATGTCCTCAAAGTATCCATACCATTTACTAAATATACAGAAGTAGTAAATACCCCTTTCTTACCTAAGCAAAAACACAACTATTGGCTACTCTTTGTTCATAACTTTTTTTTTTTAATATATTATGGCTGGCTCAGCCTGCCTTAGGCATGGGGCTGGAGCAGCATGTGGTGCTGGGGATCGAACTGCAGTCCCTGTGGTTGCCTAAGCAGGCACTTTAGGCTGCTCAGCCGTCTCGCCGGCCCATAACTTTTGATTTTGGTACCATGGATCAAACTCAGGATCCTGTGCTTGCCAAGCAGGCACAATATGCCACTGAGCTATCTGGCCCTTCATAACTTTTTTAAAGTAAGTGTCTTTACATAGCAAAAGATTCTCTAGGTTTTCACTTTCCTTTTCATAATTATTTTTAATCTGTATTTGTGTCTTGTTATAATGTATCAATTTACTTCTCATGCTATATTTATAATAAGCAACTTTTGATTATTTTTTACAATACCTTGTTCTTCTCATTAGATGTTCTTCTTGTGGACCTAAAAAAAAAAAAAAAAAGCAATAAATTCACATTTGTCTTTAAATAAATAATAAAGTGCTGGTTGAAGAAAAAATAAATTAAAAATTAAAAAAATTCATAAATTCTTTCAGGCAAATATTGAATATACAAGACAAGCAATATGTAAGGTTGTTGTTTTTGTTCATAAAATTTTAGCATTTATAATTTATTTCTTCTGCTCAAAGTTTACAGGTTATTTAAAGTTATTACAAAATTTTTTTAGGATGAGAATTCAACTTCAAACAAAGAGTAACACTTTAAGCCGGGTGTGGTGGCTCACGCCTATAATCCCAGCACTCGGGAGGCTGAGGCAGGAGGATTGGTGCCAGTTCGAGACCAGCCTGGGCTACAAAAGTGAGCTCAAGGCCAGCCTCAACTGCATAGTGAGACTCTTCTCAAAAAGACAAAAAAAAAAAAAAAAAAAGAGTAACACTTCAAGGCCAAAGAATACTTGTACTACTAATATTGTAACAAATAATTAAATTTATAAACTTTCAGGGGCCAGAGAAATAGCTCAGTGGCATGAGTGCCTGCCTGGCAAACACAAGGTCCTGAGTTTGATCCCCAGTACCAATAACAAATCACCCCCCTCCCTTTTTTTAAATGTTTTCTGAAGAAAGAGGAAAAAAAAAAAAAAACTTTCTTGCAGTTAAAGCAGAAGAAAAATGTCATGTTACTTCCCATAGAAAAATACAATATTGTGGGGCTGGGGAGATAGCTCTGTGGCACAAGTTCCTGCTTGGCAAGTGCAAGGTTGTGAGTTTGAACCCCAGTCCCATGGAAAAAAAAAACAAAAACAAAAACAAAAAAACCTATTGTTATCACATTTTTTAATAATTTTAAAGAGTAAAAATAGCAGAAACAAAGATAGAAAAAAACAGTAACAAGGAAGAGTACATATAGTACAGAATTTCAAAACAAGAAAAATTTAACAATGGCTGCATTACATATTTTCATCATTCAATCAGTATAGATCAACAGACATAGGTAAGTAAGACTGATCAACAATTAAACATTAACACTTTAAAAAAACATTAAGTTTTTTCAATAAACATTGTTATCATTTTTAATAAAACTAAAACCAAATTTTTACAGGCACTAAAACCCATTTATAAAATATTACTTAGGTCCCTATAAGAAGAATCCCTTTTTTAGTGATGATAGGGGCTAATTTTTCAAGACTTACTCTATAACTTCTAGGTATTATGCTAAGTACTGTGTATATGTTAAACACCATTCTGTGAGGTAGGTAACAATAAACTAGGTGAAGACAGGCCAAGTAACTTGCCCAACCATATTCTGGTGGTAATAATTTACACCTAAGAATGTTTCACAGTACAAGTGACTCCTGAAATTCTCAGGAGTTCTATATTCCTAGAGAACTTGCAATTGTGAAAAACCACAAATTTTAGATATGGTCAGAAAAATGCCCATAAATGCCTCTTTTTTACAGTTTAAACCCTAAATATGCTATGTCTCGTACAATTATGTAATTTAATAAAAGACCGTATTAAAAAAGACTTAGAAGTGTAGGGTAGTTTGACAGCATCTTAGGGCTTTAATAACAAATCTGAGAACAATGGAGACAGCTACATGTAGTGCGTCAACCAGTTGCATAAATGGGTTATAGGGCAGCAACCAATCAGAGCAAGGACACCTGAGTAACACTCTTGGATTGGCTACTTGCAAACTTGCCAAAAAAATAGTTGTGGAAGATACTTATGGTTTCTGTGAAATTGTGAGAGATTTTATGAAAACTGTTAGTTAGGTTCTAAGGAAAAATTTGTGAAGGAGTGAGGCTGGGAACTCTGAACTGTTACATCATCGAGGTATCTGGTATGCTGCAACATTTCTCACCAGCTTGAACCATGCATGGTGGCACATGCATGGCTGTCCCATTGGCAGCACTGGACAGTCATGTGTAGAGCTCCCCTGTGAATGCATTAATCCATATTATCATACATTTTTGGCTAGAACCATACATTTTTAGCTAGAATTTTTGAATCTTGAAAATATTTTTAAAATTAAAATGAACAAACATATTTTTCTCTATTAGATCATTTCCAGTAGTATGCAAATAGACTCTAAAATCCTATGAGAAAAAACCCTGAAACATCACATTCTTTTCTTCTCTGGCCTTTCCCAGTGAAAGTTATCTGAGGTATTCTATACTTTTCCACAGCTCTCAGCCTCCTGGCTGGGTGTTTTCTTGCTTTCTCTGTAGACAACACTCTTCTGTTTTATCTCCAGAAATAATAATTCCTGCTTATATTTTCTTAAAGGAATAAATAAAATATTCAGACATTCTACCTTCCTGTATCTTCATCTGTGTCATATAACTGGCAGCCACTCTTCATGGGTGGTAGAGCAGTGGCAAGGGAACTGGCCTGCTCGCACACTGGGGAAGTCACAGATCCTGTGGTGCTCTGCTGTTCATTTTCATTCTTCTGTACTTTTCTCAAAGGCAAGGCAGGCTCACTATTTTTTAAAAAAAACAATGTTTTATTATTCATTTACTGACAAAATTTTTTTCAAAAGCCATTGGGGAAAAATGTCAATACTTTTCAGTATTGATTTACTTATTAATTACAAATTGGGGGCTGGGAATATAGTTCAGCAGCACGCTGCAAGTCCAAAGTCCTGAGTTCAATTTCTAGGACATGCACACACACACACAGACACAGACACACACACACACACACACACACACACACACACACACACACACAATTAGGAATCAGTTATAAAGTACCAGCTAAGTACAAGGAGATATGTATGCCCTGCTTCGTAAAAAGAACAAGTAAACATGTGAACAAGTCAATGTGATCTGTAAGAACTAATAAATGAAAAATTGTATCTGAGTACAAGGAAAAGCTTACAAAAGAGGTAAAATATAAGAGAGGAAATGACCAGGCAAAAAGTAGTGGAAAACCATTCTTAGAGAATAAAATGTGAGAGAAAGATTAGGTTCATGGCACCTAGGATCTTCAAAGGAGGCCAGAAATACATGCGACAGCGCCCTGAACCAGGACATTGCACTAAGGGCCTCTTAGGCACCGAAGTGACCCGACTGGGGATATGTTTTGGTTTTTTTAAAAAATGTAACAATAGTGAATTTAAACAAATTTTTTTTTTTTTTTTTTTTTTTTTTTTTTGTGGGACTGGGGTTCAAACTCACAACCTTGCACTTGCCCAGCAGGCACTTGTGCCTCGGAGCCATCTCCCCAGCTCCCCTAAACAAATTTTTAAAAATCTCCTGCACATAACAAATAACAAATTGGGGAAATAGTATGATGACAAAACCTTACTTTAAAATACTCATCTGTCATTATATGTAAGATTATAAAATGAACATTTTGTTTAAAAAGATTTTTTTTAAAATCTTTTTTATTTATTTATTTGGTACAGGGTCTCGCTATACAGCTTATTCTCTTAGTGATCCTTGTCTCAGCCTCTCCAGCACTGGGATTACAGGCGTGTGCCACCATGGTGGCTGACTTGGGGTGGGGCTGGCATGGCATATAGTACCAGGGATTTAACCCAGATCCTTGTGTTTGCCAGGCAGGTGCTTAAGAGTGCTGAGTTATCTCCCTGACCCCATTTGAAAAGATTTTGTAACTTTAATATACTTTTGGCCTAGCACCTAATCCTGATACAAAAAACTTGTATTTAACAACAAATTGCAGTAATTCTTTTGTATGGGCTAGTTATTCAGTAATGCTCTTACACCTACACAAATTTACAAGAAACTGAAATTTCCCATGGGAGACTGTCTTGTTTGAAGAGCATGAGCCCCTGAAAGTACCACAATTGAAAACAATTATTAAAAAAAAAGAAAAGTAAAAAAACCACAATTATTTACAAAATAGTCAAATTACTCTTGTTAAGACTAAAAATTAAAATAAATGGGTGTGGGATATGGCGGGGAAGATATTCCAAAGAGCAATTATTAAACAATTCCTTTTGAGCTGAACTTCAAAAACAATATTAGAACTCTAGGATATGAAATTGTCTTCCATTTTAAGTAGCTGATGGAGAACAACTTTGAAACAGAAAATTTCTGGTTGAAGTTGGCCCAACCTTAGTAAAGAACAGATCTACTGCTGTGGCAACCCAACTAAGGCAATCAATGGTCACTGGCTTCGCTCACCAACCAACCAACCAACCAACCAACCAACCAACCAACGCCAATATTTTGCTCCCTGAAAGGCAAATTACTACATATGCTTAAAGTGACAGCCAATTCACAATATAACTTGAAAAACTGAAGAGGTGAACTCATCTTCTGAAGGCTGGCCAATCTTTAAAGTCTACTCTTTTCAAAACCACATACAGTGGTACCTCAGTTCACAAACTCAATTCTCTTCATGATCCTGGTCACAAATCAAACTGGATGAGAACTGAATCAAATTTCCCCATAAGGTCAGCAATGAATGTGTAGTGCAGACTGGCCTACAACTCACTTAGGTATCTGAAGCTAATTTCAAACTGACAGTGATCCTCCTGCCCCTGCCTCCCTACGGTCTGTGCCACCATGCCTGGCTTAACCACTGAATTTTATTCGGTTCTCACTCATCTCTGTTTGAGACTAGACTCATGCAAAGAATCAAGTGCCTGAACTGAGGTGCCACTCAGGCAACTGTGCTGTAAGCGACTGTGCCTAGCTAGCCCTTTGTCTCCTCAGGAATTGTTTAGTACAATTTTGTCTTTTAATTTCAGTTGTTAAAAGTTTTGGTCCTTTGGCCACAACCTGTTTTTGAAGACCATAAGTTTACAATCTTTGCAATTTATTTTTCTTCATAAAATATCAATGAAGCCAGAAACTCTTCTAATCCATTTTGTTCTAGGTAAAACTATCCTTTAAAAAATGAGTAATCACAATATTGGATTTTTCTTTCTAAATGGGAAAATGTTAATAGAGTACTTAACTTATTGAAGTCAAAAATGTAAAAACTGTATTTGCCTGGTAAAACTGTCAGAATGAACTTACATGAAACTTTTTTTCCAATACTAGAGATCAAACCTGAGTGTTCCACCATTCAGTGGCACCTCTAGTCCTTTTTTATGCTGAGACAGGGTCTTGCTCAGCTTCTCAAGTGGAATTCAAATTTGCAATCCTCCTACCTCAGTTTTCCACCTTGAACTTTAATAAGCAAAAAATTAGTGTTTAAAATAATACACACAGAGTAAACTGCATGTACTCACTGAGTAAATATTCAATAGTTATTTACTATATGCTAGGCCCTTTTCTAGGTACAGATGATATGGTAGTAAACAGACACAAATTCTAGGGCCAATAACTCAGTAGACTAAAGCATCTGCTTCGGCAGAGCACAGTGGCTGGTGTTTGATGCCCAGCGTGCTGTGCAGAACCTGCCCCTGGGGTGCATGGAGATGGTGACTGGGCGTGGTTGTGTGCCCCTGTAATCCCAGCTCTTGGGAGGCTAAAAATGGGAGAATCACTACAAGTCCCATCTACGTAGTGAGATCCTGTAGACCTTGTATCCACTGTCCTAAATGCATAAAATAAATTCTACTTATGAGAGTAAAGTATACACTCAATCATAAGTGAGACAGACGAAAGACACTAAAATAGAGAAATAAAGTAATCTTATTTTATAAACCGAATTTTATAAGTTATATATATAGAATCACTGCTAAAAATACATTGGAATTCATTATCTTTAACAAGAAAAGGCATGGGGGCTGGGGAGATAGCTCCAAGGCACAAGTGCCTGCCTGGCAAGTGCAAGGTTGTGAGTTTGAACCCTGGTCCCACAAAAAAAAAAAAAAAGTATTATCTTAAAAAGGGTAACAATATATATATGGGGTACCTTTAAAAGACTGACTTAGCTAGTTAGCAACAAACAGGTTTAATACAAGAGTCAGCGAATCATTGCTTGTTGAGTAAATACAGTAATTGCATATTTTTATGAGTAATTTGTGCATGTGTGTGTGCTGCTGGGGATAGAACCCACAGCCTCTTATATGCTAGGAAAGTGCTCTACCACTGAGCTCTTCCCCAGCCCTGTAAATAAATTTTACTGAAATGTAGCCACGGCCATTCATTTATTGTCTACACCAGATTATGGACAACCACCTAACATATTTACTATTTGTTATTTTTTCATTTTCATTTTCATTTTTATTATGTATTTAGTACAATACAGATCAGACGCATAGTGATCTTCCTGCTTTTAGCCTCCCAAGCATGGGGATTATAGGTGTACGACCTAGCCTCAGTCACCATCTCAGTGCAGCCCGGGGGGTGGATGGCAAACTGAGGATCAAATCCCCAATCCCTGCGCCTGTCTAAACAGGTGCTTTAGTCCACTGAGCTATCTGGCCAGCCCAATATTTACTATTTGGATCTTTGCACAAAAAGCCAGTTCCTGCCTTAATGTATGAAAGATCCTTTGATAGCACCTTTAAGAGGCTTTACTCAAAATACTGAAACTAATCAATCATGCAACCCCTCAGCAATATTCAGATGACCCCCCAGCAATATTCAGATGAATGTGAAGATTAGAGCAATCACTTCCTGAGAAAAAATAGAAGCCCAAAAGTTGTATGTACCAGGGTAGCATACAGCTTTCTTTTGCAATGTAGCACATTTTACATGTATTACAACAAAATCTGCTGAAGATAATTAAACTAAATGGTTTACATATACTTTGTGAAATAATCACAATGAATGGTTATGATCTAAGAGCTACATACTATATTATTTTATGGACATAGCAATTTAACTATTTTCTTACTACTAAATACTTGGACTATCTCCAACTTGGTGAGAATGCTAATATCTTTTAAAATAAGAATATACATATACATATATATATATATATGTATGTAGATGTATATATGTAAATATATGTATGTATATATGTAACATTTATATAAGTATTATCAGCACATTATATGGCCTTAATGTTCATGCTATATGTATTAAATTTATGTACTCAGCTACTTTAGGCTATGGGTGATATATAATAAATGTCTTTAATAATACCTACATGCATGTTTGTGGTTACATGTCATATATTCCTCTCCTATGATTCAGTCTCAGAAGAGAAGGTGTTAGATTAAGAGAACAATGTCTTTGAAATTTTATTGACGCTACTAAATTATACTTAATGCTACTTAAAATATACTTAATAATTTCATTTACTAACAGTGTATGACAATGTTTCTTTACAGTGGCCAATTCTTATTTTTTAAATAAAATGTTTCTCAATATCGCTGGAAAAAATGGAATCTAACATTGGTTATATCTTTCCAACAGGCATAAAAAATAGTATCTCTAGTAAAAGCATGTAACTTCTTAATCACAAATACTGGCTCAAATTAGAATTAGTTTTATAGAACAGTAACAAGTTTCTACAATCAAATATTTCCATAGTCTTACCCATCATACACATTCTTCATAATAGGAAACTGCTGGTCATCAGTTTTTCCATTCTTTCTTTGTTGAATTAACCCATCATTGTTAACAGCATTATCAACAGAGGTATCATACTGGTTTTCTGATATTTCCATTTTATTACTTATTTGCTTCCTCTTTTCTTCAACCTTTAATGAAAGTTTGAGTTCAGGATAAATTTCTTTTCATTCATTGGTTTCATTTTTTAATTATTATTATTCATTGTATCACTTGACTCAGTTCAGCTGTTATTACTTTAGTTCATAGAAACATTTAATTTCTGTTTTCAGACAGGGTCTTGCTGGGCTCAAGTTGCCAAGACTGGGCTCAAACATGTGATCCTCTTGCCTTAACCTCTCAGAGTGTTAGGAGTACAGGTATGTACCACCAAGCTTGTCTCAGGAAAAATATTTTTGTCTACTTTATCACTACAGGTTAATGAAATTCTTCTCCATTTCTGTTTGAGTGAAAGACAAACTTTCCAAATTTCAAAAATGTTATGGTTTATGTCTAGTTGTACCCCAAAGCTTCATGTAGTCATTGGGCGGGGACTTCTATAGATTGAGACTTGACTCATGAGTCACTGGGATTATGTATTTTAGTACTGATGGGATTATTGGTCTGAGTAGGGCTGGGGCTATGGGAGTGGTCTAGGGTGGATATCCTAAGGCAGAGAGCCTTATAGGAATATAAAGAGAGACAGAGAGACAGACTAGAGCTGTTGCTGTCTGCTGCCCTGTTTGGTTGGCTACCTCTGCCACCATTTTGTTGCTGCTTGACCGCCATGAACTGGATGCTCTATGCCCTGTTCCATTCAGCCTTGGGCCAGCCGAATATGGACTGAAACCTCCATGAACTGTGAGCTAAATAAACCTTTCCTTCCTTCATTTTGAATGTCAGGTTTTTATCCCAGCAATGAGTAAAAAGTAACTAAGACAAAAAAGTACTAATTTTATGCTCTTATTTTCATTAACTTTGCTATCCAATATTTTTATTTCCTGCATTTTTGGTAGAAATAAAAAGGAAAAGACCTAGTATGTCTTTTTCTGTCTTACAGAATGTGTGATTATAGGATTTTTGGTAATAAAAGGAAGCTAGGGTGGTCTTCCCCTGTCCTTCACAATTCTTTTTTCCATTTGGATACTGTAGCAGGATTTTAAGACAGTGTACATACTTATTGAAACATATACTTAACCAATGTTATCTATTACATAAGAAGAACAAAGAAGCAGGAGTAACTCAACCTAGCTCCTCATTGGCATTGCCTTGTACTTTATGGCACCAAAAGAGAATACAATTCCATAATGCTGGAACAGAGAAATTACCAGGTGAACTCATTAAATCAATCCAGTAAATTACAAGTGCGATTTTTGGAAAAATAATGTAATGGTTTTGTGAGATATGGGAAGCCTCACCTGCTTTTAAAGAATATCTCTAGATGTTTTGCTTGTCCTTAAAACTCGGTGTACCTCAGAACTTAGTTTACTACTTAGGAGTCAAATACCAAGTAAAATTTTTGATTGAGGATTATTTTATACTCCTCATAAAAATCACATATGCTACAATTTATCAAACTTCATAAAACCACTGAATGTAAAGGCCAATTCACCAGACACAAAATTTAAGAGTGCAATATGTGGAAGGATATGCCATAGACTTGTCCAAATCACCTGGAATGGTCATCTTGGAAATATCCATTCCAATGATTTGAGTAAAAAAGGTAAATCTGCACACATGAAAGCACAAAAATGGA
>PVJA010053958.1:0-11767 GCA_004027025.1 Myocastor coypus
TCTCTCTCTCTCTCTCTCTCTCTCTCTCTCTCTCTCTCTCTCTCTCTCTCTCTCTCTCTCCCCTGTATTTAGTTAAGGGCCTATAGGGTGTTCAAGATCTCACTACTAGATTAGACTTCAGAGACAGAGACAGATAGTCCTTTGTTTTTAAAGTTTATTCCTAAAGGGGCCCGGCAGGATGGCTCAGTGGTCTAAAGCGCCTGCTTAGAAAAGCTTGGGTGGCTGCAGGGACCATGGTTCAATCCCTGGCATCACATTCTGCGCCAGCCCTGCCCTCAGGGCAGGCTGAGCCAGGCATAAAAATAAATAAATAAGCAAAATAAAGTTTATTCCTAAAAAGATTGGTAACACAGAAGGTAGTGATCCACCTGTTTACAGCCTCCCACGAGCTGGGATTACAGGGACACGCCACCACACACAGTCCCCAGTCTCAGTTGCCATCTCAGCACATCCCGGGGGTGGGACCAGCACGCAAGCCTGGGGATCAAACCCCTGGCCCCTGCTCCTGCTTACAGGTGCTTTCACCCGCTGAGCTATGTGGCTGGCCCCCAGAACGCCATCTTATTCAATGGTGTATTCCGAGCATTGCGCATAGAGCTTGGGATCACTATTACTTAATAGAATATATTTTACAAATGAGGAAACTGAAGCTCAGAAAAAGGATGGGTGAGGCTAAACTTTCCTCCCTCTCTGCTAAAGCTAGTAAACAAGTGGCACTGGCCTCAGCCCTCTCTGAAGCGCTCTTCTACAATGCCACCTACATGTAAAAATCCAAATGGGGTTGGTGAGATAGCTCAGCAGACGAAGCACCTGCTTTGGCAAGCACAGGCACCAGGCTTTGATCCCTGGGCCCCCAGGCCATGCCATGCCATGCTGGCCCTGGTCCCAGGGCGCAGTGAGCTGGCAATTGAGTCTGGGCATGGGGTGCTTGCCTGTGTGTAACTGATAACAGAAGGACCACTATGAGTCCAAACTGCATAGTGAAACCCTGCACCAAATACAGAAAATCAAAGAACAAAACAGGGGCCCTCATGGGGCCCAGCGGGATGGTTCAATGGTCTAAAGCGCCTCCTTGGGAAAGCTTGGGCGGTTTCAGGGACCACGGTTCAATCCCCAGCACCACATGCTGCGCCAGCCCTGCCCTCAGGGCGGGCTGAGCCGGCCATAAAAATGAGTAAATAAACAAATAAAAGTTCTGAAACAAGAAAAAAATAAATAAAAAATAAATAATTCTTAAACCAAAAAAAGGGCCTCAGATGTTTGCAGGGACTCTGATTCCACATGACCGAAGTCCCCTCTAATTCTGTTGCTGCATTGAGACAGCCTATTAAGTTTCCCAAGCTGGCCTTGCCCCAGTGATCCTCCTGCCTCAGCCTCCCCAGGAGCTGGGAACAAAGCATGCGCCAGGCTACGTCCCCTGTGTGAGCAACCTCATCAGTGCTCCTTATCTCTACAAAAGCCCTCCAGACTATCCAAAGAAAACCTCCTCATACCTGACTCCATTTTCTCTCCAGCCTTATATCTAACTAATCAATATGTCTTGTCACTCCTCATTTGTAAGCTGAGCAGTTCTCCAATCGTTTCCCCCACCAACTGACCTCCAAGAACGACCCAGCACCTGTGCTTGCAGAAATACACTCTTAGTTTTCTCCACATAGTCGGAGGCCCAACCTTGCTCCACCTCTGCTCCACCTACCAGCCAGGGTGACGGCTCCGATGTCCTTGCACACATCGCGTCCAGCAAGTCAAGTGAAGCCCTCCCTGGGCTCACAGGGCTCACTAGTAGCTTGGGAAGTCACCAGGTCTCCTGCTCTTCCCCAAGGGCCAGCTCACTCTGCGTTCTGCCCTGTGTTCTGGGAAGGACTGTGAGGGACTGTAGGGACTGAGAGGGACTGTGAGGGACTGGGAGGGACACCCTCCACTCTACAGCACAGCACATTCCCTTCTGGAAGAAACATTCATCACGCATGAACTTGTTTGGAGACTGTTTCCTTCAAGGAGGGCAGGGAAGCATTTCTTCAGTGACTCCACAGTGATTAACCACAATATTTGCTGCCCGAATGACAGGCTGGGGTCAGGCCACAGGGCATTACAACATCAGGCCAAGTGGATCAAAGAGCGAGGATCCCCAGCCCTTTGCCAAAATGTAAGCTGAGGCAGAGACGCACCAGCACGGCCTCGGGGAGTGCAGGCCCAGAGCCCAATCGGGCATGTGTTCACTTCTTCTACATTAACACACAAAATCCTTAGGGGGCGAGGGAGCAGGCCTTCAGAAGAAGAAAAGTACAAAAGACAGGTGAAAGAGCTCCCTCGGCTCATGGCCCATGCATCTGACTGTCCCATTAGCTGCCTTCAAAGGGATGGCAGTTGACATGTTCCATGCAGAAAGAAACAATACTGCTAAAGCAAGAAGTACAGTCCCCAGTGCATACCTCCCCCTCTGAGAGGAGTATGAAACAAACTTCTTCCCTCCATGAAGGAGAAGAAGCAACAGGAAGAAAGGTATTATGCACCTCAGTACCTTCACAAACAGCCACACAGGCTGTCTGGCTACCTGCACTGCACCCCAGCAATCAACAGGGACTAGCAGAGGGTGTGGGGGCAAAGCAGGGCTTCAGCAATCAACCGGAACTAGCAGGGGGGCGGGGAGGAGGGGCAAAGCGTCGCTTCAGCAATCAACAGGGACTTGGGGTGGGGGGAGCAAAGCATCACCTTCCCACCCTGGAACAGGAATAAGAAAACAAAATGCATTAAACAAGGCAGAAGCAATTTGAAGAATACCTGTCTCATCTGAGGAGAACGTTTCGTGTAAGGCACTTAAAAACCTTGCTAGCCTGCTGGCAGCTCCTCCCAGAAGCCAGGGCCAGGACGGGGCAGGAGCTCCTGGGCAGGCGGCATTTCCCTGTGCTTCTGGTGCTAGACACAGACCCTGTCTCCGCAGACCCTCACCCCCAGCCCAGGGTCAGCTCTCTGCTGCTCCTCCTGCCAAGCACAGACGGTAAGGAAAAGAGAAGCCAAGGCCTCCTCAGGGAGAACGCTGAATAAATATCCACCCAGCCTACATTCACCCCATGGGTCCAGGGCAAGTGGGGGGAGTGGTCGCAGGAGAGGATGTGCAGAACTTAGAAGGTGACTTCCAGAAGGAAATGCGATACGCTAAAAATAAGGGGAGATTCTGGAACAGAGAGGACATGTGAACTGTACATGGAGATGGGAGAAAAACAGAGAATTTCAAGACACAGGTGGGGTGGGGAGGGTCCAGAAAAAAGGGAGGGTGTGCAGAAGAGCAGAGTAACCGATGATAGGAAGAGGCATCGGCAGACTCTTGGGCCGATTCTCAAATCCAAAAGCTGCTTACGGCTTCCCTATAAATCACCCGACTACAATACAATGGACTGTCCTCCGCATTCAGCTGCAAGCAGCACGCAACAAAGTATCTTCTAGCTGCAACTTTGGAGACCTGAGGCTCGGAATGGAAAATGAACAAAACTGGCTCCCAGCAGCTAATGACAGCCAGTAACGACTTTCACCTGATGCCAGACTCGGCTGTGAGAAGATTTAGCCATTTCCAGTTAAGCAAATAGTCTAGCATTTCTCCTTCTTTTGACATTCCAAGACGGGGTGTGGCTGACCCCAGATCCGCTCGTTTGCAAGGTTGTAGATGTCTCAGCACAGACCAGCCCCATCTGTTCTGGAGCGAGCCAGCTGTTTATCTGAAAGTAACATTTATTGCACGGATCATTCCCGTAACTCGTAAAAATAAAGGAAAGCCAACACCATTGAAGCATGTTTTCAGTCCTACTAAATGTGTCAGTTTGCTTAAAAACAAACAGGAACCAGCACAGCACTATTCTGTTCGTTGCTTTCTCTGGGCAGGATTACTCTTCCTCCCGTCCAAGCGATGGCAAGTGAAGGTTGCCAGCCTTCTAACTTTCCCTTCCCTTAACGTGTTAACATGAAGCTGGGTTTCTCTAATCGATCCCTCTGCAAACCGTTATTTGTGCGTGGTGACCGTGCCTCAGGAAACGGTGGCTCCTTACGGCACCACTGTCCATGGCAAGGAGCCTACTGCGACGGAATTTAAAACCCTCAAACTAGCACAAATCTGTCGGCTTCACTTCCAAATAATCCTGAACCCTGCAGTCAGCAGAACGGAAAACACTTTAAACCGCTGCTTCCAGCAGCCCAAGAGAACCTTCCCCAGACACGTGAAATGTTTGTGACTGGCACCGAGTGCTCCATTAAAGGACACTGTCACCTCAAATCAGCGGAAAAGATGAGACCAGCGACACATATTCAAACAAAATAAAGCACCACGCAACTTAAGCTAACTGGCACAAGCATGCCCATCCTAAACATGAATAGCGTGTGCTCATCCTAGCGACAGAGAAATGTTCTAAAGTAACGCGGCCACATTAAGTCACCGTCTCCGCTCCTCTGCACGCACCCCCCTTCCCACTCCAACCTCAGCAACCCGGCCCCGAGTGTCAGCACTGCAGGTCCCCATCTCTGCCCTCCTGATTTCCAGGAGCATCTCCCAACGTCCCTCCCGGCCCAGCCCCCTCTCCAGGCTCAGAAAGGCGGCGGGGAGTTGGGACCAAGGAATTGGCAGGCTCCGTGTGGCGCAGGGCGGGGGGGCGGGGGTGCGCTGCTGGAGTTGCTTCTTTGCAGTGACCCAAATTGCACAGAGCTCTTCCCTTAGCAGCGCCGGAGAGAGCACCCCCATTCCCCCCACTCCACGCCCCCAGCCCCATCTCCCCCGACAGAAAGCCTTGAAAACTAAGCGGGAGGAATAACTTGGAGAACCATTAGAATAAATCACTTCAACTCACCTGGTTTGGGATTTTTCTCCCCACCCCAGGCATAAACAGAAATGATGTGCGAATGAGTCACGCACGCAAGGAAAGGTGCAGCGATGTCCTAAGTCCAAGGACTGGAGTCAGTCCCTGCCCCGGTGCTGCAGCTACTCTGAGCTCCGCTGGAGCGAGCGGCAATCGCTAGCCCAGCGGCAGCAGGGGGTGGGCAGATCGTAGCACAATGAATGCGGTGGGGTTTTTGCAATGACATCATCCCTCTGTCCGAGCGGCCCCAATAGCCATGCTCGCGTGCGATGCATTCGGGGAATTGTAGTCTTCTGGGGCCCAGAGAGGACACCAAAGCCGTCAATAGAACTACAATACCCAAGATGCATCGGGTCGGACGCGCCCAGAGGGGAGGAGTGCAAGCGTGGGCCGCCATATTACGGTGCGGAGTAGCTCCGAGCAAGTAGAGGTGTTGGAGCGCGGTATCTGGGAGCAGTCGTGCGGTAGGTACGGAGAGGTTCAGGACCTACGGACCGGACGGCCTTGGGATCGGGTTGGGAACAGGGAAGGCTCCGAGAGGGCTGCTGACGGGTGGGCTGACTAGGAGGAGGTGGCGCGCGGGGCCGGCGTGAGCCTCGGCCTTCAGGGCTTTCACAGGCCCTGCGCTCTGTGGTCTGACAGGGTCTTTTTGCGTCTGGGCTCCGGGGAGCTGGAGCCCGGGCCGCGGCATCCCGGGTTCCCTTCGCGGACCTCTCCTGGAGCGAGCTTCGTTGGCTTTCTCGTATGGGGAGAAGGCGTGGAGGGGTTCCCAGAAATCGCTGCTGGAGGGTGGAAGAGCCGGGAGGAGGGACAGCGACGGGGACCTGCAGACAGGAAGGGACAAAGGGGCCTCGAGGGGTCGGGCCGTCCTGGAGCCGCCTCTGCGCGACCGCACCGGCAGCGAAGGCGGGCATCCGGGGGGACTCTGTGGGCGCGGCAGCTGCGGGCAGCGCTGGGCTCTCGGCGTCGGACCCGGGCTGGACGGTGCCAGGTGCAGCGGGGGCGCCGGCGCCGTCGCGAGGGTCGCCTTTTTAGGGCTTAATTTATTTTTTGTTTTGTTTTTGTTTTATTTTTTATTTATTTATTTATTTATTTATTTATTTATTTTTGTCTTTTTTGAGACAGGGTCTCGCTGTACAGTTCAGGCTGGCCTTGAGCTCACTTTTGTAGCCCAGGCTGGTCTCGAACTCTCACAGATCCTCCTGCCTCAGCCTCCCGAGTGCTGGGATTACAGGCGTGCGCCACCACGCCCAGCTCTGTTTTTGTTTTAGATTTTTAAAATTTTATTTGTTTTTTTCTTGTTTCAGAACCTTTGTTTGTTCACTCATTTTCATGGCGGTCTCAGCCCGCCCCGAGGGCAGGGCTGGCGCTTTCCTAAGCAGGCGCTTTAGACCACTGAGCCATCCTGACGGGCCCCCTAGGGTTTAATTTGTGATACTTCGTATACATGATTGCTTTAAAGCTATTGATTACTTGCTCAGTATTGTAAGCGAACTGCCTTTTTCTCCACTTGGGTTATTAAAATGGTGCTGTTTCTTTTGCAGAATCTGCCTACGGTGAGAAAGGATGGGAAATGTCATTTCCTCCTCAGGGTCGAGGGTGTTGAAAGTGCTGCCATATGCACTTGCTTCGTTGTTTTTTCCTCCCCTTCTGTTCTCTATTTAGATTAACCCAAAATGAATAGGTTTGAGTCAGTGAAAGTATGTGCTACGCCTATTGTTAATAAAATTTCTGAGTCAAAGAAAGGTAGGCACACTGATTTAAAAAAAACACGCAGTAGGAACAAACGCAGATGTAGGCACGCAGAGGGCATAAAGTTTGTCAGAGACTACACCTGTATGTCATGTTTCTGAGAACAGGCCACAAGATTGATGGTTTCCATTCTGATGCAGTGGCAATATGTGACGGTAAGTATTGGAAAAGGAACAGCATGTTGGCTCTTTTCTTTCTTTTTTTTTTTTTTTTTTCTTGTTTCAGAACTTTTGTTTGTTTGTTTATGTATTTATTTTTATGGCTGGCTCAGTCTGCCCTGAGGGCAGGGCTGGCGCAGCATGTGGTGCCAGAGATTGAACCGCGGTCCCTGCAGCTGCCTGCAGGTGCTTTAGACCACTGAGCCATCCTGCCGGGCCCCCTGGCTCTTTTCTTTCCAAGGTTAAACAGTAACCTCATTTGGAGTTACTGTGGAAAACCATTTTATAGGGGAAAAGGTACAGATGCTTAGAAATCCTATGTGGAAAATGACAGATGTGTGTAATACAATGTCTATAATTTGTCAGGTGTTGGAGTAGTTGGAAATGTTTCTAGCCTTACGTGCCACCGACAGCTAACTATATTAGATAAGTATATTTAATATATTTTATTAGGATCTACAACTAAGTTCTTTTTAAAAGTTTCACACTTTAGAAATGTAATTTGCAAATTAATATTTGAAGAGTTGGTAGAAAAGTGGAATTAGGAATGCCTTATGTAAAGCAAACTACATTTTTTCAGTTGCCAAGGATGGGGCATTGATTATAACTTGGGGACTCTGTGATGTAACTTTAGGTAGTTCGTAAGGAAGAGTATTAGTTTGTTTTAGTATTGATATTTCAGTTGTTTTGAGACCCTCTGTAATTCCAGCTGGCTATGAACTCGCAACGTAGCCCAGGCTGGCCTTAAACTCACTGGTATTGACCTGCCTCTGCCTCCTGAGTGCTGAGAGGAGTATGCTGCCATGTCCAGCTGGGTCAATTATTAAAGCAAGACATTTCTCCAACAAATGTGTCAGGATCACTTAAAGCTATTGATTATTTGCTCAGTATTGTAAGCGAACTGCCTTTTTCTCCACTTGGGTTATTAAAATGGTGCTGTTTCTTTTGCAGAATCTGCCTACGGTGAGGAAGGATGGGAAATGTCATTTCCTCCTCAGGGTCGAGGGTGTTGAAGGATCAGCAAGATGGTTCAGCGGCCCCAAGCGCCTGCTTAGGATAACTTAGGCCACCACAGGAACTGTGGTTACTGGTTTGATCCCCAGCACCACATGCTGTGCTAGCCCCACCCCCAGGGCAGGCTGAGCCAGCCATAATAACAAAAAAAAAAAAAAATTCTACAAATATGAGTGGGGGTGGAGGTGGGGGATAGCTCGGCCATCTAAGCAGCTGCCTGGCAAGCATAGCACTTGGGTTAGATCCCTGGTATAGCATGTCATGCTGGCCACTGTAACCAGCCATGGGAGCTGAAACAGGAAGATCACTATGAGTCTTTACTGCATAGTGAGACCTTGTACCAAATAAATGAATAGGCTTTTTTAAAATTCTACAAATAACTATTGTGTGCCCCTCCCAGTGAATTGCCAAGTACTTTGAATTTTTAAAACTAGGTAAGGGGCTGGGGAGATAGCTCTGTGACACAAGTGCCTGCCTGGCAAGTGCAAGGTTGTGAGTTTGAACCCCAGTCCCACCAAAAAAAACAAAAAAACTAGGTAAGTATGAAAGTTGGGTGAAATAGTAGTTATGGGCCAGGCAGATAGCTCAGCGGACTAATGCTTAGGCAGGTCTATCCCTGGCCTGTCTTGCTTACCCTGCCCCCAGGGCACCCTTAGGACAGTGATTGAGACTGGACATGGTGGCACATGTGTGAAATCCCAACACTTGGGAGGCTGAAAACAATCACTATGAGTTCAATCTATGTAGTGATCAGACCCTATAGACCCTATACCAAATACATTTTTTTAAAAAAAAGTTATATTCAACTGTTGTTTTTTGTCTTTTTGAAACAGGGTCTATATTGACTTCAGACTGGCCTTGAGCTCACATTTGTAGCCCAGGCTGATCTCAGACTCACACTGATCCTCCTGTCCCAGCCCCCCACATGCTGGGATTATAGACATGTGTCACAACACCCAGCTTCTATGTTTTGTTTCCTGTAGTGCAAGTAATAAGTTGTGCCATAAATTTTATTTTTATGGATTATTTTACCCTTGAATGAATCCTGAAAAGATAATCATGAGGATTTCCCCACTTGGGCCCGGCGGGATGGCTCAGTGGTCTAAAGTGCCTGCTTGGGGAAGCTTGGGCAGCTTCAGGACCACAGTTCGATCCCCGGCACCGCATGCTGCGCCAGCCCTGCCCTTGGGGCGGGCTGAGCCGGCCATGAAAATGAGTGAATAAACAAACGGGTTCTGAAACAAAAAAATAATAATAAATTTAAAAAAAAAAAAAGAGGATTTCCCCACTTGAACAACTTACATGAATGATGTCATTTGTGGGTGTGGACATTTAAGGATGTAGAAAAAACATGAATATTAACCTTAGTCATCACAATATTCTGATTTACCTGGTTGTTTCCAGGATAAGGGTATATGCTAATACCAAGAAAGTAATGACAAGATTGGCTGGGCGTGCTGACCCATGCCTGTAATGCCAGCACTGGCAGGCTGAAACAGAAAATCACTGAGTTTGAGGCCAGCCTGGGCTACGTAGTCAAGGCTGGCCTGAACTGTGCAGTGAGACACTTCCTCCAAAAAAAGAAAAGAGGGTTGGGGAGATAGCTCCATGGCACAAGTGCCTGCCTGGCAAGTGCAAGGTCGTGAGTTCAAACCCTGATCCCACAAAAAAAAAAACAAAAAGAAAAACTAAAGCTGAAAGTTGTGATAAAATTATCTTATTAACAAACTTTGAAAGAAGCAATTAGCCAGGTATGGTGGCACACACCTGTAATCCCAGCACTTGAGAGTTTGAGGCAGGAGGATCAAAGTGAGTTACAAAAGCCTAGATTACAAAAGTCAGCTCAAGGCCAGCCTGAACTGTATAGTGAGACCCTATCTCAAAAAGACCAAAAAAAAAACTGAATTACCTAGGAAAAGGTTCAGTGATACCTTTTTAAATTTTTTCTGAAAGTGTCTTTAACAGCTTTTCTTACATCTTCAAGTATGCTCATTTCTTGGTTCAGGAACTCTGTTCTCTCCATAATTTTTTTTTTTTTTTAAAGAATTTTTTAAATTTTTTTTTTTTTTTTTTTTTTTTTTTTTTTAAAAATTTTTTTTATTTTTTTTTTTTTTTTTTTTTTTCTTGTTTCAGAACCTTTATTTGTTTTTTCACTCATTTTTATGGCCGGTTCAGCCCACCCCGAGGGCAGGGCTGGCACAGCATGTGGTGCTGGGGATCAAACTGTGGTCCCTGAAGCCGCCCAAGCCTTCCCAAGCAGTCGCTTTAGACCAGTGAACCGTCCTGCCGGGCCCTCTCTCCATAATTTTGGTGACAAACCAAATTGTAAAACTGGTCAAGAACCAAAACAAATTTCCCTGTAAGTTCAATAAGGAAATGAACCTAGCCATTGAATTTGATTTATTTCTCACCCAACTCTGCTGCAGAATCATGGGAAGAATCAAATCTGAGCCAGTGTATGCCCTTTTTTTTTTTTTTGCAGGACCGGGGTTCAAACTCACGACCTTGCACTTGCCAGGCAGGCACTTGTGCCTCAGAGCTATCTCCCCAGCCCCAAGTAATGCCCTTTTAATGCTGAAAACTGTTATAAATCTAGTATGTTTTACAAATAAAATATTGGAGATATAGATAGATAGATAGATAGATAGATTTTTTTTTTTTTTTTTGGTGGTACCAGGGTTAGAACTCAGGAATTTGTGCTTACATATTGGAATTAGAATTTGTTCATGGTCACCCTATACAGTAGTGGCAAGTGGCACGGGCTAACCCTGGATCTAGTTTTTGTGTCCTGAGTTCAGTCCCCGGTACCCCCAAAAAATAAATCTTGAGTCGGTACCCCCCAAAAAATAAATCTTGAGTTGTCATTCCAACTTTCTTTACTTTTTATACTTTTCATGTTGGATACTATGTGTCCTAAAATTCGTTCTTTCTGTCCCTCATATTTTGCTGCTTTGAGGATATTTTATGAGCAATTTCTTTTGCCTTTCAACCTGGTAGATTTTTTTTTCCAGATAAACTACTAACAGTAATAAGTGGCTTAGTTTCAGTTATGAGCAAATGAATCAGAATGAGGAAAAGGTAGTACATGGAAGATAATTTAGCTCCAAAAAAGACAATGTATCAGAAGACAAGTTTGAAATGATTTTAAGATAAAAGAGGACTGAACATAAATCTTGCTTAGAAGCCAGAATCTCATTCTGTCTCAGGGCACTGTAGTCACTTTGCCCAGGGAAGCCAAAGATGATCAAAATTCTTCTCTGGCCTGAAAAGTGCCAGGACGTGAGAGGGAAGATCCAAAGTGCTTTGGCAACTTTGTCCATGTGATTTTCACTTAGTACGATATTTTACTCTGTTTATGTTTTTCCAAACTTTCACAGTTGCCTACTTAACCTAACTTGTAATTCTTCTGAACAGAAAAGAAGAAAATCGCCATGACAATAAGCCTCTCATAAGACATTGACTTCATTCTGTAAGGGTATTTGCTCTTCACAGGTTTATTTTGTTGTATTTTTTTTATAATTTTACTTTTTTTTTTTTTTTCTTGTTTCAGAACTTTTTGTTTGTTTATTTTTATGGTCAGCTCAGCCTGCCCTCAGGGCAGGACTGGTGCAGCATGTGGTGCTGGGGATCGAACCCCAGTCCCTGAAGCCACCTATCGGCTCTTCAGACCACTGAGCCATACTGCCGGGCCCCCACAGGTTTTTTTTTTGTTTGTTTGTTTTTTTTTTTTTTTTTTTTTTTTTTTTTTTTTTTTTTTTTTTTTTTTTTTTTTTTTTTTTTTTTTTTTTTTTTTTTTTTTTTTTTTTTTGTCTTTTTGAGACAGGGTCTCCTATGCAGTTTTGGCTGGCCTTGAGCTCACTTTTGTAGCTCAGGCTGGTCTCGAACTCGCACCAATCCTCCTGCCTCAGCCTCCTGAGTGCTGGGATTACAGGCGTGCGCCACCACGCCCGGCTCCCACAGGTTTATTTTTAATATAAGCCAACCCGGGCGTGGTGGTGCACG
>PVJA010053959.1:0-11766 GCA_004027025.1 Myocastor coypus
GGGGAAAACAAAGTGAGAGATTTGGAAAGGTACATGAAAAGCTTTGCTCGCTTTGTCTGAGCCCCTTACTTGGCTGGACCCTTATGCGTGGGAGTAAAGTTGGTGCAGGGTGAGAGTGGAACTTGGCTGTGCAGTCTCGCACATCAGCTGAAGTATCCGCTAGCAGTCATTAAGCAGTAGAAATGAAGCATATTTTGTTTCTTAAATATCATTACTGCTTTTCTCTGATGTAAGTTTTCCAAAGATTTTTTTAAATAAATATGAAATTAATTTCCCTGCAGAAAGAATAACATATTTAATTTTAACAAAATGTTCCTTCCAAATTGGACATAATTTGAAAGTTATTCTAAAAACTTCAACAATTCTCTTTGTTTTTCAGTGACATATCTTTTCTGTGACCACAGTAGGAAATGCTTTATGTAGCTAAAAACACATTTGTGTCAGGAATTATGTAAAATCTCTCCCACCTTCCTTAACTTACTCTTGCGCACTGAATAGAATTTATCAAGAATCCTTTTCTTTGAGTTTTAGTAGAACTGCTAATGTCATCCACTTTTTAAAGAAGGAAAAATGCTTAATGTCTCATGCTCAGGAACATGAGAATTTAACTTTTGTTGTTTTCTTAAAGTTGTCCATAAAGTGGCCTGCTACAGCATCTGTCTTGTCGTCTGCAAATAGTCTGCAGTCCAAATGAGGCAAATAAATTATTGATTTTTAATAAACCAAATTCTCAACCTTTTCTTTTTTATGATTATTTGGTAAAGACTTATAAACCATAAAGTTATCAGGTGACAACTCCATTCTCTGCAATTATTTTCCTTCCCATTAATCTGTAGTCTCACCTTGCTATGAAGCTGTTCCCTGGCTGTCCTCATCAAATTAACTCTAAGTCACCTGGGACCAGGATGGCCAGTCAGCAATATCTGTATAAATTAAAATGTCATTAAATGTCACACCTCTTCCACATCACATTCTAGGTCTTCCTCTGTGCAAATCTATCTACCTTTCTGTTTGTTTATGCATGCTGATGATGTCAATGTTTTTTTTTTTATCAACATTTGCCTTTTCTTTAATATATTTGCTCTTCTATAATCATCAGCATTTATACAAGACGATTCATCATCTTCCTTCAGTTTCTCCCAATGTGGGGACTGGAGAGATAAAGGTGCTGGGGAGATAGCTCAGTAGAAAAAGCACTTGCCTGGCAAGTGCAAGGTCCTAATTTCAATCCCCAGTACAACCAAAAACATGAAAAAATAAAAATAAAGAAAATGCACGTCCTCCCTATGTGATGCTGAGTTATTTTTAGTATAGATACTTTTGATGCTTATACAAACCCGTATTTATGTAGAAATGAGGTCATCAGTGTGACTTTTCAGAGGTAACTGGGATTAAGATGAGTCCATTGACTGGCTTCACATGGTTCTGAGTGTGCATAAGGGGAAGGCCCTTCCTGGCTGTGGGAGGCACCACCGAAAGGGCGTGTATCCTGGGAAGCATAAAAGGGGGAACAGGTTGCTGCTGGTTTTTTTTTTTTACTACTTCACTGCTTGCTGCCCTGCTGCCTTCTGCCTGCCATGGACTGTTTCCTCCTTGGTGATGCCTCTCTACAGTGCCACCTTGCCTTGGAGCCAGCCAAGTAGGACCTGAAACTTCTACAAACTGTGAACTACAACAACCTTTTTCTCATCCAACTTTAGGTGTCAGGTATTTTTTGTCACAGTTATGAGAAAAATAACTAAGACAGTCATTCTCCGGATTTTGTGAAAGATAATTTGATAGAAACATTTTCTTTGATGATGTCAGTTCTGGGAGCTCCGAGGAAAGATTTATTTTTGGTTTTCTACTCATTATGTGGTAGAATGAGGGGCCAAGAAGGAAAAGAGATTCCAAGATAGGCCTGGAGGCTCATTATGAAGCCATGCATGCAGTATAGATCTGATTGAAAATGCATGTCTCAAACTTTTGAGTACTTTATGATCTAATAAGTAATATGGATCCACAAAGACTAGATAACTTGTTGATCTCTGATGAATGTTAAACTCTGCTTATGATTTGAAATCTTAGATGAAATCAATCAAAGACAAATATTTGTAAATATCTGAGGTCAAATTTAAATAATGTTCAGTGATGCTCTAAACTGTACTATTATTTCTTCAGGAACCATTCTAGAGATTGAGAAAGGATTATGCAACAGCTCAATAGAAAGAAGTGGATATCTAGGTGGAAACACCAATCAGGTGTGGAAGACAGTGCCAGGAAAATAAGGGTCCTTGCCTCCAAAGAAATAAAAAGAGCAGCATTTGAATGCCTCAATTTTCATTAAGAGTCTAGAAGAATGAACTCAGAATGCTTGTATCATTTGGCTGTTTAAATTTTGCTGGGGGAAAAAATTTGTAGAAAGAAAATTTTAGAAATTATGTCAAATATAATAGGAAATGTATGTTGAATAAATATGAATGACTCCTGAAGTGATATAGCCTAAATTTTTTCAAGTATGATGGTATTTGAAAGCTAGTAAACAGAAGTGAAATTTTGAACTATATAATGAAATGTAATTTTCATTAATTAATGCCAAACTTCTCACTGTGCTTAAGTTTTTCTCCTGTTTTCACTTAAAATAATGTTTTGCAGTTGAAAATTAATAAAAAATGCACTTGGATCAACTATGAGCAAATAGCTTGAAAGATCTATTAAATATGAAGAGAAATATTCAATAGAATATATGGAGAGAAACATTTTGATGATTGGAATAATTTTTAAAAGCAAAGACTAACATACAAAAGAGAAAACACAGTATTTCTGGAATAGGTCAATGTGGATATAGATTTTATTTTTAAGATATGCATTATTAATATAGTTAAAGTATCATTCTATTATTTATAGTTTTGTGATACAATAGTAATCTTACATTTATATTTTATTTTACTGAAATAATGTATTTCAATATTTTTACTGCCTATGTTTCTTTTCAGGCCGTTATTCTTTTATTGGGGGTGTGTGCAGGGTCTCACTATGCAGCTCTGATTCATAGTGATCCTCCTACTTCTTCCCTCCCAAGTTCTGAGATTACAGGCACGCGCCACCATGCCCAGACTCCATTGCCAGCTTAGCGCGCCCAAGAGCCAGGCTGGCACAGCATATGGAGTCAGGGATCGAGCCCTGGACCTTGTACTTCCCTAAGCAAGCACTTGGTCTGCTGAGCTATATCACCGGCCCTAAACTTTATTTTTTTTTCCCCCGGTACTGGGGATTGAACTCAGAACCCTGCACTTGCCAGGCAGGCACTTATTCCACTGAGCTATCTCCCCTCTTATTTGCTTGATTTCTTTGTTAATTATTATTACTGAAATTTGTTTTATCAAATAAAACAGTTAAGTAATACTGAAGTAGCATTTAAATAAAGTATGATTGTAAATTTTCATATTTTTAGAAGTGGATGAGATCAGATGAAAGAAAAGCTTAGAGGTAATGATAGGTGGATTTTATCTCATATGATGATAAAGGAATACAGATATGTCAAGGTGAAGAATTGTGCTGTTACTTCTTTTCTCCCATTGTACCTCCAGGATGGGTAGCAAACTCAAGTGTAATTATGAAGAGAATCACATGTGAATGGGATTCAGCACAGCCTGAATGTGAGCAATGAGGAACAAGCCAAGAAGTTTCTTACTTACTAGTCAAGATACAGGAGCGATCCTCAGAATTCTTGTTTGAGTTGGATACTGAATATACAAGTGAAAAACGACCATAACGTTGGTAATGTTTTGATCTGTCATATATGTGATTTAAAGAAAAAATTACACGATGGGCCTATGCGCCCAAAACCCCTTAGGAGTGAGAATTAGGCTATGGGTCTGGAAATTGAACTATCAAAGACAAGTAGGAGCTAAGGCTACAAAGATGTGTAAGTTCATTGCACAGTGAGAAGTATTGGGGGACTGTAGTAGGATGAAGAAACACAATATTTTGGGGAAGGAGGGGAGCGAGCTGTATAAATAAAGACTTTTTGTTCAGTCAGGTATCAAAGAAAAAGTGTTCTTTAAAACCAATCACATAGCCGGGCGTGGTGGCGTACGCCTGTAATCCCAGCACTCGGGAGGCTGAGGCAGGAGGATTGGTGCGAGTTCGAGACCAGCCTGGGCTACAAAAGTGAGCTCAGGACCAGCCTCAACTGCATAGCGAGACCCTGTCTCAAAAAGACAAAATAATAATAATAATAATAATAATAATAATAATAATAATAAAACCAATCACAGAGAGGAGAGAAACGTAACACAGAGTCAAGGTCACCACAGAACTAAATAGCAAGCAGGTGAGGAGATGAAGACATTAGGTGGCCAAGAACTTAGCTTAAAAGGGAAAAAGAATCATATTTGGGAAGCAATGGGATTTTAGTCCAGGGTATCTTGTTGTTACTGGAAGTAAAGTCATTCTCTTCTGTGATTGTGAAAGAATGCATGTTTGTTTTAAATAATTGAGAAAAGATGTTTATTACAGTGGTGAATCTGCAGGGCCCTGGGTTTGATCACTGGCTCCACTTACTGCACCAGCCCTGCTCCCCAGTGCACGGAGCTGGCCACAGAGACCAGGTGTGGTGGTGCATGCCTGTAATCCCAGTTCTGGGGAGGCTGAAAACAGGATGACTACTACAAGGCTGAGCTGTGTAGCGAGACCCCCATACAAAATACATAAAAAGTAATAAAATAAATAAAATGGCCAAGCCATGACTTGCCAACACCTACATATAATCTTTCCATTACTAGAAATTACATCATGCCCTTTGGTTTTAGTGTTTTAGTAGCCCTCTGAGGTTCTGGGAGTAACTCTACAAAGAGAGCTTTGTTCGAGAGGAGATTCTGATATGCCATTTCTTATACAAGTGAATAAGAAAGCTTTGCTCAAAACAGGAGAACTGACACAGTGCCCCAAAGCACAAACGGCACCATGGTTTGTGAATTACTTCTTCCTACCCACCATCTTCCATCACCCCAAAACGCAGAGCAAGAGAAGCAATAGGAAACAACACTCAGAGATCTGGTCTCAGCTTTGCATAATCCAGGCTTAAGTCTAAATGAGTACTGGAATTTATTCCTGCCTGAGAGATGTGAGAAATCATGAAAATCTATAAAGGCAACAAAAAGAACAAAGGAAACTTCCGGTACAACAGAACCTAAATTTAATTATGAAGAAACATAAAACCCAAATTGGGAAACATTCTGCTAAATAACTTAGCAGCGCTCTTCAAAAATGTCAGTGTCACTAAAGACTTTGGAACTCTTGCTGATAAGAGGCTAAAAATACATGGCATCTGAATAATAGGACCAGCCAAGATTTCTTCTGCTTTTGGCAACCTGATTGGGACACTGTTAGTTTAAGTAAACACACTGTCATGGTGCAGAGTATTCTACTTAGGATGTGATGTGCCCACTCCACAAGAGTAACGTGGATTTTCACTCAGAAATGGAGATTTTCAATACAAATGCTTGTGAGAGGTTATGAAAGGCTTATTGTTCGCATGATTGATGTATTTTAGGACAAGGCAGACTTACCAAATAGATCTAAGAGATCAAAGGGAGGAGACTGGTTATAAGGTTTCATGTAGCTACTGGATGGGATAAAACTAAGAATTTCCTACTTAAGCAGGGCACGCACAATTTTAACCTTCTAATGGCACCATAAATAGGAGCATCAGATGCTCTAATCAGCTTGCTTAGATGTGAGACATCAAGGAAAGAGTTTAATGTCATTGACAATGGAGGGTTACACACCAACTTAGTCTCAAGCAGACCAAAAAAAAAAAAAAATTACACATATGTGATGAGGCAGAGAAAGATAAGCAAGTGTAGAATGATAATGTTTGGGTAATCTGGATGGTTTTCTGAAACTCTTCCAACATTTATTTCCTTGAACTATACCAAACTACAAGGTTGTCAGATTTTGTTTTTAATAAATTAAAAAAAAACATTTAAAATTATCTTCTTGAGAAGAAATATCAAATTCCTACCAAAGTTGCCATCTTTGGCATTTTAGTAGATATTCTTCAAGATATTTTTCTGTGACTCTACATACATATCCAGTATGTCAACTGTGTTTATGTTTTGACTCTGAAACATCACATATAAATGCTGCCACAGATGTATACCAACAGATGAGTGGACAATGCAAATATAGTACATAAATATAATGGAAGACTATTCAATACTAAGCAGGATGAAATCCTGCCATCTGTAGCAACATGGATGGGACCATGTGAATGAATGAAATTACAAACACCAAGGAAAAACACAGCTGCTTAACTAAAAGGCATATTAAATATCACAAAACAATCATACAGACAAGCTAGAAAATTCAAGGGAGAAGTAATAAGTTATAAATAATGAAATCTAGCTGATCATATCTTTCCTAATCTTTTAATTTGAGGTAGATTTTGATTTCCACGAAGTGAGAATGAAATTTTTCTGGCAGATGCTCATTTTCCAACTTAATTATTAATTAGTAACCTCAAACATTAGTACTGAATGACTATAAATTTTATGTTAAGATTACCATTTTTAGCTAAGTGACAAAATCAATGAATATATTGAGCGGGCAGTCATTGTCTTAGCTATTTTAGCCAAGTGAAATATTGAACAAGTACCGCATTAGGAACTTTATATAATATTTTACTCTTATGTTTATCTCCTCTAAGCAGTGTGAAACACTCATTTTTGAAAATATTTTTGATTGTTTAAAGAGACTACAATTTAGAATTAAAGGAGAACAAATTACAAGTGATACAACTTTTCATTTAATGAAGTAATATGAATTTAACAGTATTTGTTGTAATACATAGTGTTGTCTTCCAACCATTTATTCATATTACCAGATATGTACATGTAAAATTGGAAGAAAAAAGAAACAAAGAAATATATAAAAATTAAGACAAAAAGGACAAAGAATTTTTTTAAAAAAGAGATTAAACAAATTAAAGCATTACCTGCTTCTTTCCGTAGGCCAGTAGAAATGCATAGCACAGTTGTCCAAACCAGGCTGCTTACACACATGGATAAATCTCTTTCCACTACTCCCTCTCCTGTCCTTTTGCTCAACTCAGTAACCCTTTCGTTTTGAGTAAGTTCATTCCTTCTTCTCAGTATCTATATTACCCTTCAGATTTCATTTTTCTCCTCCAGCTTCTCACACTAAGGAGATAATATACTGTTTGCACATGCAGGTCTGATTTACTTCACTTAAGATTATGTCTCTAGTTGTATCCATTGGCCGACAAAAGACTCAGATTTATCCTGCTTTATAGCGAATAATACTCCGCTGTGTAAAGTTAACAGTTACCACATCTTCGTTTTTCATTCTTCAATTGATGGACACCTCGGTTGTTTTCGGGATTTAGCTATAATAAAGTGAGCTGCTATAAACATGGGTGCACGTATATTGCTATGGTATGCGGTTTTCAGTTCTTCTGGTGAAGTACTCGGGAGGGGAGCAGCTTGTTCAGATGGAATGTTCAATTCTAACTTTTGAAGGAATTTCCATACTGATTTCCACATTGGTTGTACCAGTCTTCACTCCCACCAACAGCGCAGAAGGGTTCTTTTCTCTCCACAGCCTCTCCAGCATTTGTTATAGGCTGATTTCTTGATGTTGGCCATTGTTTCTGGAGTGAGAAGCATCCACTTTTAAATATGTCCAAACTTTCTATGGTGATTAAATTTCCACATGTGAAATTATAGCACAATACTTTATGTTTAGAGGAAGAATTGTAGAAACTAAATAACGGCAATGTGACCCAGTCTCATGAGTGGGATTCCTCTTGCGTGCTGCAAGTGACATTTTTTCTCTAATTTTTAAAAGATTTTGGGGAATCTTCACTTCACTGGGTGATTCGTCATCCTATGTAGGGTTTGCATTAAAATCATAAGCTGAAATAATGTTAAAACAAAGAATTTTGCAGTAAAATTTGTAGGTCAAATATATTTCTGATGAGCAAATTGTTAGTTGCACATACGGGCAGAAATATGGCATCTAAGATGTATGTCTTCCAATTATTACACTATTGTTAGTTGAAGTAAACGAGAACGTATATCTAGATTCAACTGGAGAGACTAGCTGTGACCCTGAAGGTGCTGTAGAGCGACCAGCCTGGTGCCTGCCCTGTGGGAACCTCCTGGGACTGGTGTGAAGGGAAATGAGTAGCGATTGTCTACTCTGGAGTTTGCTCCCATCTCTTCTTACTGCCATTTCAGTAGAGGGATTTCATTTACAAGGTCTTTGCTTTCCCCACTGGGTACATTGCAATAGAATTAGGGAAAGAAAAAAAATTCTAGAATCCAATCTAACGGGACTCTACTCTGGGATTCCACAGAGAACAACCCTAGGAACATGATCACTCAAAATACTAAAATGCTTTTCAATGATTATACTCTGCTATCTTGGGTATTTATGCTATGCAAAGCCTGCACTTTTGAATGAAAAATAGGACATTTTCTTATTGCTTTTGAATAAGTAAAACATATTTTTAGTTTCACATAATACAGGACTGCCATATTTGCCAGAATCATATGGCATGGTGTGAAAAAAAGATTTTCTAAGTTAGGTTTTTGAAGTGCATCCATTACTTGGTGTGGGTTATTGATTAGTCACAATGCGATGTTTATCAGCCTTGTGTGTTCTGACACACATGTGTAACCAAGGACATAATGCAGAATCAAGAAATTGGCAGACTTTAAAAACATAGTTTATGTACAAAAGTTAAGATGTGCTATACATATGCATCAACTTCTTGTGATGAATGTAATTATTATGTAGTGCAACATGTACTAATAAATATGAAAACTAAAAATAACAGCATCAGAAAAAGTAACATCACCAAAAGCTGAAATCTCGAATTTGCTAAAAAATGGTTGGAACTGAATGATATCAAATTAACCGAAATAAGGCAGAGCCACAAAACAAAATACTATATGCTTTCTCTCCTGTGTAGAAACTAGGAGGAAAAAATTGTATATGAAGAAAAACTATTAGGCTAAGGGAAAGCGCCTAGGGGGAGCAGAGAGAAAAGGGAGGGAGGAAGGCAAGAGGAAGTAGAAGGGAGGGAGATATAATCAAAGCACAATGCACCATATGTGTAAATGTCTCTGTGGAAATTAATTTGCATTATTTGTGTCCATTCATAATTATAATTTTAGCATTATACACAGATACACACAATATACTCTTCTAACAAAGAAATGTGCCTTTGTTAATAAAAATATAGAGTGAGCAAAAAGAGAACTGAAATGCATTGAGAAAACAATTTGAATCACAAAACAAATTATGTAAAGTCAAATGAAAAATGAATAGTATAGTTAAAATTTATGCAACTTTAGTGGCTATCCCATTTAATTTAATACTTACTGATATTTCCTTTCATCTTTGCTTTGTGCCTTGGGACTACAATGGCTGAGACTCATAGACGCACACACTGCCACAACGCCATGGGCCCCTGACTACTGCCCCTCGCCGCCATTGTTGTATTGGCACATAGGACTACAGAATGGAAAGCAAAGCTCAGCACGGCACCAATACTTTCAAAATGCACCTGTCTAGGATTTAAGAAGTCCCATCCATTTTCTTCTGCTTGTGATTTTTCATTTTCTAAGAACTAACAAGTAAACTATGGATCTTAAATATTTGCTGTGTTGCATAAAAAAAATTGGAAACAAAAAATTAACATCCTTTCATAAAACTGACTTATACAGGCAGGCCAAATAGCTCAGCAGATTAAAGCACCTGCAAGGAGGCACAGGGGCCAGGGGTTCGATTACCAGGCCTGCCATGCCAACCCCAGTTCCAGGGCACACTGAGACAGCAATTACGTCTGGGTGTGGTAACATGCACCTGTAATCTCAGCTTTTGGGAAGCTGTAAATAGGTGGATCACTAGGAGTCTGATCTAGTAGTGAGACCCTGAACAGCCTTTAGACTCTTTCCTAAAATCCAAAAAAAAAAAAAAAAAAAAAAAAAAAAAAAAAAAAAAAAAAAAAAAAAAAAAAAAAAAAAAAAAAAAAAAAAAAAAAAAAAAGATAACTTCCTTCATTAGCTCTTCTGCCTTAACTGTCACTTAATTGAAAAATTTTAATTCTATGCAGTAATCAGAACTAACTTCCTCATAAGTGACAGTCACACATATAAGGGTAAAAAATGATGCTCTAATTGCTACATGCTGTAGGGAAGTATAAAAGTTAATAAAATTCAATAAGGAAAAGCATTTCCCATATTTGTACATATTGAATGAAGATGTACACAAAATAGTTTAATGGAAATAGGATATGGATAGAAATATGCTAAAAATCTAAGAAGAACCTGAGCAAGTTAGAAGCATTAGAAGCCAAGGGAATTTGTTTATCATTATATCCAGTTTCAGTCTGAAATGTATCTCTCCTCTGGTACTTAAATTGCTTGTTAAGTCATTTTATATTTCACTTACGAAAAGAGAGGAAGAAGAATAAGACGAGGAGGAATGAATATGACAGATGAAATAAGAACAATTGGAAGAACAGATGCACTGTATCAAGGGAATGAGAAAAAAAGATGACTCACTAAATTATGTTCAAAATCAACCAAATTTATTATTAACCATAACCTTATGGATAAATCATGGTAGTAGCACTGTGTTAAATAGTTTACAACAATGCCAGGGTCTTCAATACATTTTTTTTTTGAGTTTCAATTTTTTTATTGTTTAAATTTAACAATGGTTATATTACATATTTTCATCATCAGATCAGTTTAGATTAATACATATAGGTATATAAGATAGATCAAACAATTAAACATTAACCTTTCTAAATCAACATTACTTTTTTTTTCTTTTCTTTGAAAGTTGACATATTGCACATTGTCCTCACAATCACTGTACAGAGTACAGTGTGTGGGCATGACCCACCTCCCTATTGATGTTGCTTAGAAAAAAAAAAAAAAAGGAAAAAGAATATACTTCTCTTTGGACTAAGTGGAAGCAGATATATATATATACAGTCAAATGTTTTGCAATTGCAGTGGGCCACCAGTGAAGCTTGTGATGTTGGAGGCTATTGAATCAAAGCCTCCTAAAGCTCATCTCACCAATCTAGCTCTGGGTTTCATGCATTGTAATTAAGGATATTTTTTTCCTTGCTGGGTGGTCAAGGGCAAGTCAAAGCAAGACCTGTATAACAAAACATTCATTTTTGTATCTTCCAGGGTCAAATCCCCTCAGGATTAAGTTTGAAACCATAGACAGTACTTTGTAGAACTGTTGTTAGTGTCAGCCTTCGGGATGAGTCATGGCCATTGCTTGGCCAGTTTGCTTTCTGTGAAAGCCTGAGAGAATATTTTTCTCTGGGTGACTCTCCTTAGACGCACTGCAGTTCATTCATCCCTTTCTTCTGAGGTCCCATAATCTCCTTGACCAGGAAATTTGGGACATCTCTGAGTTATAGGATATTACAGCACAGGTTCTCTTATATCCTGGGTCTTTATTGACCTTGAAGGGCTAGGTCCAAAATATTGGTTATCTTTATAGCCCTTCTTTTTCTCCAATTTTTGGTCTGTTAACTTACATTCTTAACCCTCCAGCAGAAAAGCTTTGTGATACTAATACTCTATAACATAGGTACTTGAGCTTATCATCACTGGCTTTCTGAATATCAAATATCTTTGACTTAGCTTGTAAATGATATTTTCTGACCATCATTGATATTCTAATAACTTTCCATACAATGTGATATAAGCAGTTACACAATTTTGA
>PVJA010053960.1:0-11766 GCA_004027025.1 Myocastor coypus
CAAAAAAAAAAAAAAAAAAAAAAAGAAGGTGGATCGGGGGAGGCTAAGGCAGGCCAAGGATCCTGACCCAGCCAGCGCTGGGGCTCTGCTACCAGCTGTGGTTCGGGTCGCGGCTGGAACAGGAAGTTAGTCGCAGGAACGCAGAGGCGGGGCAGAGCGGCGCAGGCAGCTTGCCCTCTGCGGGCGTGCGGGCTCTGCTACCAGCTGTGGTTTGGGTCGGGGCTGGAACAGGAAGTTAGTCGCAGGAATGCAGAGGCGGGCGGAGGGGCGCTGGCAGCTTACCCGCGGCGGGCGCGCAGGCTCTGCTACCAGCTGCGGTTCATTTGGTTCGGGGCTGGAACAGGAAGTTAGTCACAGAAACGCAGAGGTGGGGCCTTGAGCCTGGTCTTTATAAGGCACATTACTATTAACATTCTATTCTTCTAAACTCTGTCCAGAATCTTCCATCAAGCTTAACTTATCACATCTTAGGGCTATCTCTCCAGTTGACATCTTCAAACCCTTTCAAACTCCTCCTACAATCTATTTCCAAAGGCTTGTAAACTTCCAAAACAGGTAACATCACAGCAAAAGCCCCATTTTTGTGGAACCAAAATCTCATTTAGTGATTTCCCTTTTTGCCTGGAGTACAACTGCCAAGAGAGTTTTTGTTTCCAATGAGAGTATCCTGATCCTGGCCTTTTCTATCTGATTGTTTTTTTTTTTTTTTTTTAATCAGCTTCCCGATCTTCTGAGATTTAATCAGAATGGACAATACCTGATCACACAACTTAACATAAGATATTTATTTCTACTGAGTTTTTAGAGGTTTCAGTCCATATTTTTCTATTTCCAAGGCAGGGCAGGATGACAGAAGATCATGACAGAGAAGATCTTCAGGACATGATAGTCAGAAATGAAAGATAAAGGGAGGAAGAAGGGAGAGATGCCCTTCATTATTGTTGGTGTGTGAATGTCTCCCCAGAAGTCTCATGTGATCATATGTTGGGCTTTTGGGGATTGATTAAATCGTGAGTGTATGATAGTCAGTGAATCATAGCTAAATGTGATATTGCAAGATGAATCCTGGTCAGAGGAAGTGGATTATGGGGCCAGGGGCTAAAAGGCTGTATCTACTTCCCTTTTCCCTTGATCTGGTTCTGTTTCCTGCTGTCTTGCAGCAATGACTGTTCTGCCATGCTGCCTTCCTTGAAGCTAATTGAGTGTGGGCTAAAAAGTATAAATTATGAGTCAAAATAAGCTTTCCTCTTTTGAGTTTTGTATGTTTGGTACTATGTCCAAGTGATGCAGACAGTAAGTTTGATTTTGATATCACAGAATTGGGTTGTTGCTATCTTTACTGTACCTGACTAAGTGTTTCAGAACCCATTGGAACTCGTTGGGGGAAATGTTTGGAAAGGTTTGGGGATATGGACTGAAGAGGCAGCCTTGGAATGCTTTTGAGTTTGATCAAGCTTCTGGTTAAAGCTCAGAAGATCGGAATGCTGATAAAAAAAATCAGATTGAAAAGTCCAGGATCAGGATACTTACATTGGAAACAAGAACTCTGTTGGCAGTTGTACTCTAGGCCATATATATTACACTGAAAATTTTTTTGTACATTTTACTCCATTTCTGAAACTTTGAGGGATGCTGAGATTAAGAACACGGCACTAATTAGACTAGTGGAGGAAATTTTAAGGCAGCCTAATGATGAGATTGTGGCATGTCTGCTATTGAAAATTTTAAAAACAGGTTTTTTTTATTTATGTATTTGATACAGGGTCTCACTACTCCACTTGGACTCTTAGTGACCCTCTTGTTTTTAGCCTCCCCAGTGCTTGGATTGATTATAGGCATGCTCTACCATGTCCAGATTTGGTTGCTGAGCCTTGGGGGTGGGGCTTGAGCAGCATATGACATGGGGGATCAAATGCAGTCCCTGCACTTGACTAAGGAGATGCTTTAGTCTGCTGAGCTATCCCACAAGCCATAAAAGTATGACTTAATTTTAAAAGTTTTTTGATTTTACCAGAAAAGTACTTCTTGTATATTTGGAGCTTGCCATGGTAGCGCAGAAAAAAGCTTTTTTTCCTGAAAATATTAGCATTGAACAGAAGCCAAGAATGTTACAATGGGGCAATAGGAAAATTAGCTTGAGGCCATCCCAAGAAACAGCAAGAGCCTTCTCTTCACTGCCTTATGGGTGCATGACTGAAAGAATTTGCTTTGAGAAGAAAACCACAGGATACTCTAGTGAAGAAGGGCTGCCTAGAGAAATAATTTCCGGGAATATAGGTTATCATGCTCACTCGTCCATGCACTGAGGGGCTTTTGCAAGATGCAAAAGAATTCAACTACTGCTCCAGCTGACAGCAGACCTTAGTGTCATCAAGATGGTGCTGGTTTTAAAGCATGTAGAATGCAAGAGTTGTAAGGATAAGGAGGCTTCCACTCAGATTTCAGAAGAAATTGGGAAGCTATACAGTGTGTCCTTTATAGCACAGCACTTGAAGATGTGAGTGTAAAACCAAAACTCTTGGTTTGGTGGCAGTTCCAGGATACTGGAAAAGGCAGGAAATTGGAATATCTGAGGCAAGCTGCAAGTAGTGCAGAAAGCTATACAAAGAAATGACAACTGTTAGGGCCAGGGCTGCCCAAGCTATTGGAGCCTACATCTTGTCACATTGCTTTCAGTCCTAATCATACAGGATATGTTTCCCCTATGGAGATTTGGCACCATTTTTTCCATTCCCCTATTTTTCCCATTTATTTATTTATTTATTTTTATTTTTGTTATTTATTTATTTATTCTTTTTTGTCTTTTTGAGACAGGGTCTCACTATGCAGTTGAGGCTGGCCTTGAGCTCACTTTTGTAGCCCAGGCTGGTCTCGAACTCTCACCAATCCTCCTGCCTCAGCCTCCCAAGTGCTGGGATTACAGGCGTGAGCCACCACGCCCGGCTATTTTTCCCACTTATATTGGGTATGTTTCACTAATACCTTTCTATATTGACACAGTGGAACTTTTCATTTTTACAGGGGCTCATAGTTAATGGTTTGCCTTAAGTCTCAAAAGGGACTTTGGACTAGGACTTCTCAACAGTGCTGAAACTGTTAAGTCTTTGGCAATTCTTAAAGGTAAACTAAATGGAATTTCATAAAATGATGCACATGAATCTTTTGTGGTCCAGGGGCGGAATGCTGTGGCTTGTATCCGCCTGTCCCCCACAAAGCTTCATGTGATCATTCAGTGGGATTTTTTGAGTTTATTGGATCATGGGGCATGCTGTTCATCATTGTGTTAGTTCATTGGTGAGTTCATATTGCTAATTGTAATGTTGAGAGCTGTAGCATAGTCAGAGAATGTTGCTTGGGAAGATTATATCTCCTCCCCTCATCCCTTCATCTGGAGTTTTATTAGGCCATGCATTGTTTCTCTGCCTTGTGTCCCTCTCAGAACTAGCTGACTATGGTCTGAAGCCTCTACAAACTGTGAACCAAAGTGAAGGTTTCCTCCACAGAGTTGTGTGTGTCCTGTGCCTCACCTTCTCTGATCAGGCTTTAACTTTCAATATTACATTTATCCATAAACCCATCTGAGCATGAATCCAGTTATTACCATCATAGCTCACTGATGCAGTTATTTCCTAAAAGCTCCACCTGTGAGTGCATGAGGCTTTGGGAATACACCTAGATATAAACTATAACCATGGTGTTGGGAAGCAGAACATGGGAAGAGCTTCAGTGAGTGTTATACATTTCAAACTCATCCCGCCAGTGATTCACCTGCTCTGAGTCCTACCTCCCAATAGCACATTTAGCTGTGAACATCAGTGTAGTACACTGTTAGTATTGTGTCCCTGTGATCCAAATACCTCTTTAGTAGTTTCTTACTATAGTCAAGAGTTAAGATTACCTGACATAGTTTTATAATGTGATTCACTAAATACCTTATAACTTATCTAAGATAACATTTCAGAGTGACAGTTTTTTTTAAGTTTGTGACACAGGGTCTCACTATGTTTTTAAGGGGCTGACCTTGAGTTAGCCATGTAGTCAACGCTGACCTTGAAGTTGTAATCTTCCTGCCTCAGGCTTCTGAGTGTGGAGATTAAAGACATATGCCACCAAGCCTGCTCAGTATTTTTTCGTTGTAGATTCTTAGTCCTGATAGCTTTTGAATATGTATTTATTTCTGATTCCTCCAGATCTTGAATGTTTATAATTTTTAATTTAAATGAATCTTGAAGAGCCAGACATGGTGGTGCATGCCAATAATCCCAGCATTTGGGAATGTGAGGCAGGAAGACCAATGTGAGCTCAGTCCTCATGTTAGTAAAATGGCTTTTGTTGATTGAGGGTATGTTTTATAATGTGTGTGTGTATACATATATATATATATATATATATATATATATGTATTAGTACAGTACACGTTGTTACATGTGTATTTTGTGTAATGTTTAAATAATGTTAACCATGTTTATTTCCTCCAACATTTCATCATAGAAAACACTCAAAATCTTCCATCTTTTTTTTTTGTCTTTTTGAGACAGAGTCTCACTATGCAGCTCAGCCTGGCCTTGAGCTCACTTTTGCAGCCCAGGCTGGTCTCGAACTCACACTGATCCTCCTGTCTCAGCCTCCCAAGTGCTGGGATTACAGGCATGAGCCACGATGCCCGGCAATCTTCAATCTTTTTAAGGCAAACAATACATTATTATTATCTGTAGTCACCCTGTTGGGTCATAACATGCCAGAAATTCTTACCTGCTATCAGACTATATTATTATATATATTAATCATCCTTTCTCTTTTATTCCTTACATTTATTCTTCCCAGCCTTTGGTACTAAATATGTACTCTTGTGGCATTTATCTTTCTTTGTTTGCCTCATTTCATTTAGTACAGTGTTGTCCAGTTCTTTCCATATTGCATATTATAGGATTTTATTTTCTGTTTCATGAGTTAGTGGTATTTTTTCATGATTTTATCTTCACTAGTTCGTGGACACTTTTATTATTTTAACTTTTACACATCATGAGTACCATTACAGTAAACATGGGAGTATGTATTTCTCTTTGACATGCTGATTTCTTTTGGCTATCTGCCACATAGTGGCATTGCTAGATCAAATTTTAGGTCGTGTTTTGAGAAAGCTCTATACTGTTTTAAAAAATGGCTTTACTAATTGAGGGTGTCTTTTATAATGTGTATTGCTCATCTTTTTCATGTCCTCATTATCATTTGTTAGTTTTATCTTGATAGCCATTCTTGCTGGGGTATTAACTTGCATTTTCTTTTTCTTTAATTTTTATATTTTTATTTTTTTACATTATGGCTGGCTCAGCCTGCCCTGGGGGTGGTGATGGCACAGTATGTGGTGCTGGGGATTAAACCGTGGTCCCTGTGGCTGCCTAAGATTGCCTAAGCAAGCACTTTAGACCACTGAGCCATCTCACAGGCCCCTGCAGTTTCTAATGATTAAGGAATGTGAACATTTCTCCCTATACTTTTTAACCATTTATATCATCTTCAGAGACATGTTCATTGTTACGGATGTCTTGCAGGAATATATAGGCCGTTTAGTAACTTCCACAAAATATCAAATTTCTTCCTTTATTTCTTATGTGACTCACTGCCTGTTTAAGAGTTTATTGTTACTTTTTGTAGCATGTCTGCATTTTCTGTGATTTCTTTTCACATTGATTTTTCACTTTCATAGCACAGTGGTCTTGACTATACATATGGAATAGTTTCCGTTCTGTTATACAGTGCTACCCTGTGCACAAACTTGATTCTTTCCTTGATTCTGGTCACAATCCAAGTTGGATGAGAACCAAAACAAATTCTATGGTTAGGGGCTGGGGAGATAGCTCCAAGGCACAAGTGCCTGCTGGGCAAGTGCAAGGTTGTGAGTTTGAACCCCGGTCCTGCAAAAAAAAAAAATTCTATGGTTAGGTTCAATGACACTATTAGGGTTTGTGTCTAGATGTCCCCTCAAAGCCTCATGTAGTCATGGGGTTCTTCTGGAGTTTGTGATTGATTATTGTGAGTGTGGATGCTGCACCGGCTCTGGGCAGGTAATTTGTATTCAGTGTAAGGAGCCGGGTGGGGCTAGGTAGCTGCTTGAGCTGCTGCCACTCCTTTGGCTCTTGCTCTTGCTCTTTGCTTCCGCCATGAATGGCTGCTCTCTGTGTCACTCTGCCTTCAAGGCAGCTGAGTATAACCTGAAACGTCCATTAATTTTGAGCTAAATAAACCTGGACTTCCTTCATTTTGGGTGTCTGGTATTTTTCTTAGTAATCAGAGAAGAGAAACTGAGACAGTGACATTATGGGGAGATTTGCTTTGATTTTTATCCAGTTTGGTTTACAACTAGAATTGTAGAAAGAATTGACCTTTTGATCTTAGATACTACTGTATGTGTGTATGTATGTATGTATTTATTTATTTATTTATTTATTTATTATAAGATGCAATCCTTAAAAAAAATCTTTGTTCATTTATTTATGTTATGGCCAAATCAGCCTGTCCTGATGGTTGGGCTGGCACAGCTTGTGGTGCTGGGGATCGAACCGCAGTCCCTATGGTTGCCTAAGCTTGTCTAATTAGGTGCTTTGGACTAGGGAGCTATTTTGCCGGCTCCAACCACTGTATTTAAGTGTACTTTGTGCAACAGTATGTGATCTGATTTTGAAAATGTATTATGTGCTACAGAAAAGAATGTATACTGTGTTGTAGTGGATTGGAATATTCTGTAAGTATCTGTTGAGTCCATATGCTGAAGTGTGTGGATCAACTCTGATATCTTTATTTTTAGATACAGGTGATCTCTCTTTATGAATGTGGAATATTAAAATCCTCCACTGAAATTCTTAGCCATTTAACAGTAGCTTGGCATTCTCCTCTCCCCCAACCCCAGCTCCTGGCATGCACTACTAATCTACTTTCTGTTACCATGAATTTAACTCCTCTAGCCACTTCATGTAAGTAAATCATAGTACTTATCTTTGTATTACTGGCTTGTTTTACTTAGCTCATTGTCTTTATAGCTCTTCTCAATTGTCACAGATTGTAGGATTGATTTTCCTTTTTAAGGATGAAAAATATTCTTCTCTAAACAGATCATATTTTTTATCTATTCACCAATTGATACATAGTTAGGTTGCTAGCACTTGTTGACTCTTGTGAATAATGCTGTTCTGTCAGTATGACGGTGCAAATATCTTTTTGAGATCCTGAATTCAGATCTTTTGGATAAATCCTCAAGAATGGAAATGCTGGATCACTGTCACAGCTTTATCCAAGTGATTTTTTTGTGAAAGTTTGTAGTGTCCCACATTTCACACATCTCCCTAATCTCATGTGAAGTGAGGGATTCCCTTGTCTTTCTCCCTCTCCTCTGCAATTCATCTCCCCCATTGCCTCTCGGTGTTGACAGATACTCATAATCAAGCAATGAGAGAGAGTATAAGTCCCTGGCTCAGCTGTGGGGATGTAATGCTCACAATACATCCTGTATCCTTTTTGAAACATTACTTGTTTATCAAGTTAAAATGTAGTAGAAATATTTGCTTTTCTTGAAGAATACATACACAGCAACATTCTTAAGAGTCCAAAGATTCATTTTATTCTTCATTTATACTTTTGGTTTCTCATATGAGAGGAACTATATGACATTAAATTTGCACATATAATTCATTCCACTTAATACTATGTTACCAGGGTGCACTCATTTTCTGCAAATGACTAAAATGTATCTTTTCTGTAATAGTGTATGTGTAAATGCGACTTTGTAATCCATTTATCTTCTGATGGGCATATGGACCACATCCAAGATTTAGTTATTACAAATTTGCTGCCATGAACAGGTATATGTATTTTATTATAATGACTTTAACTCATCTGGGAAGATACCCAGAAGTGCTCCTGGGTTGAATGAGATTTCTATTTTTAGGGTTTTTTTTAATTGATTAATTAATTTTGTATTTTACTGAAAGGTCTGGAGGATGTTCAGGGTCTCACTACTAGATGGGACTCTTAGTGATCTTCTTCTTTACAGCCTCCTGGTTCATCTTCTTTTTAAAAAAAATATTTATTTAATTTGGTGCAAGATCTCACTATTGGTTGAATGGAATTTCTATTTTTAGTATTGTGTTTTTAAAAAATTAATTAATTACTTGGTGCAGGGTCTCGTACGTACCTCAGACTATCCTTCCTTTTTAGCCTCCCCAGCTCTGGTATTACACGTGTGTGCCACTATAGTGGGTGGCACCATGTGCCTGGTGTTCGAGGGACACCAGGGCATAGAGTTACAGGGATCAAAGCTGGGTCCTTATACTTGCCAGGCAGGTGCTTATGTCACTGAGCCATCACTTCAGCCCTCTATTTTTAGTTTTCTGGAGAATATCCACAGTGATTTTCATAATAAAGCAATTCTTACAGTTTATATTCCCCCTCGCAATGTAGGATTCTTGTTTCTCCACCAACTTCCCCCCATTTATTTGATTTCTGGGGCCCTTCTCTGTGGAATCAAATTTGTTTAACTTGCATTTTTCTAGTGGCCAGATATATTAAATATTTTTTTCATGTATTTACTGTCCATTTGTTTTTCTGAGAAGTATCCATTTCACTTGCCCATTGTTTTGATTGGGTATTTTATTTTATTTTTTCTACGGAACCAGGGATTGAACTCAGGACCTTGCCATTGCCCCGCAGGCACATATGCCCCAGATCTGTCTCCCCGGCCTCTATTTTCAAGACTATAATTCTTTTCAGTTCCTTATATATTTTAATATTGGCCCCCTGTCCAAGAATTAGCTGCCATAATTATTTTCTTTTCCATCTAGCAGGTTGTCCCTTTACTTGATTGGTTCTTTCTCTTACTGTGCAGAAGATTTACAATTTGATTTAATGCTATGTGTTAATTGGTGTCATTTATTGTCCAATTGGGCTTTTGTTGAGAAAGTTCTTGCCTATGTCTATGTCTTAAAGAGGTTTACCTATTGTCCAATAGTTTTTTTGTCTTTTTGAGACAGGGTCTCTCTATGCAGTTCTGGCTGGCCTTGAACTCACATTTGTAGCCCAGGCTGGTGTAGAACTCGCACTGATCCTCATGTCTTAGCCTCCCAAGTGGTGAGATTACAGGCGTGCGCCACCGTGCCCTGCTGAGTTTATGTTATAATATTTATATTTTGGATATATTTTTATATTAGCTTAGGAAATTACGAGAGATTTGAGTTTACATTTAGTATTTTTCATGTGTATAGCTAGTTCTTGGTACTATTTGTGACAGAGGATTTCTTTTGGCATATTTTTGCGGCTTTTCTCAAAAACCAGATGGTTAAATGCACCTAAGGTTGTTTCTGCATTCTCTGTTCTGTTCCCTGTTTTTGTGCCAATAATGTTAATTTTTTCACTGTAGCTTTGTAATATAACTTGAAATTCAAGGTTGCCAAGCCTGCTACTTTGTTCTTGCTGTTCAGGATTGTTTTTGCTATTCTGAGTCCCTTCTGATTCCATATACATCTTAGCATTGTTGTGTTTTACTAGTTCTATGAGAAATGCTGTTGGTAGTTTAAGATTGCATTAAGTTTGGGCTGGGGAGAGAGCTCAGTAGAATAAGCACTTGCTGGCAATCACAGAGACCTGAGTTCAATCCCCAGCACTGGGAAAAAAACAAAACAGTTGCATTAAAACTACCTATCAGTTTTGGAGGTATGGCCGTTTTCACAGTTTTATTTCTGCCTATCAAGAAACAGGGGTTATCTTTTCTGATGTGTTCCATGATCACCTACTTCAGAGTGCTAAACTTGTCTTTGTAGAAGTCTTTCACTGCCTTCCTTAAGTAAATTCTTAAGTGTTTTAAGTTTTCTGGAAGTGATTTTGAATGGTATTATTTTATTAATTATTTGGATGTGTTCATTACTGTTTTATAGAACTCTATTGACTTTTGTATATTGCTTTTGTATCCTATTTCTTTGATAAATTCATTAGTCCTAAGAGTCCTGTAGTAGAATTTTTTGGGGGGTCTTGTATGTGAACTGTCATATTGTTGAGAATAAGGATAATCTCCCCTTCCTATAAGTATCTTTGTTTTTCTTTCTTTTTGGTGGTACTAGGGGTCAAACTCAGGCCCTTATACTTGCCAGGCAAGCGCTTATTCCACTGAACCATCTCCCCACCCTTCTATACGTATCTTTTTTATGCCTCTCGCCTGACTATTATTCCTAAAATTTTGAATACTGAATTTAACAGGAGCAGTGATAGTGGATAGACATATGTTTGTCCTGATGCCAGAGGTAAAACTTTAATTTTTCCGTATTTAATATGGTAGTGACAGTAAATTTGTTATAAATATCTTTTATCAGATTCAGATCAGGTTTTTCTTTTTTTTTTTTTTTGTGGAACCAGGAAGGTTAGGTCTTTCTGTTCCTGTAGAGAAGCTCCTGCTACCTAAACCTGTGTCAGGGGCTGGAGAGATAGCTCCGTGGCACAAGTAAGTGCCTGAAAAGTGCAAGGTCCTGAGTTTGAACCCCAGTCACACACACACACAAACCTCAACAACAAACCTGTGTCAGTATATACTAGAGAAACAGTTTTAATGAATGGTAAATATATAAAATTTATAAGATTTTCTTATAGTGGCTGCCTGTGCTGTTAGTTCTTGAAAAATGGAAAAGTTCTATATGCTGAGATCCAAAGGTTCCATGCAAAGGCCTGGAGCTCAGTGTGGTATCCTGTGCTTATCTGTAATAGGAGGCCAACTTGTGTTGACTGGCTTCTCAGGAGTTTGTGCTGGAAGTCAAGAGAGGAGGTTGAAGGTGAAAGTGAAGAGTGAAGCCCCTTGGAAGAAACAGAAGCAGTACTTTCATAATTTCCTTTAACCTGTTGGTTGCTTCCACTGTCACCCAGGGATGGTCTTGTATCTTCTGTAACTCCTTTCAGCTATAATCAGAATTATGCTGATGTAGTCTATTTGGACATGCTTTACTCAAGTTGGTCCAATCAATTGACTAGCACATGAGTTCTATGAAAAATATGGCTGATATTTTAATTGGGCTTGATTATGCTTGTTTGATACTATTTCATATAGTGACTATTCCATTCCTGTCTTCTAACAGTTGATATTGCTGAGAAATGATATGTGGGCTTTTTATCCAGTGTTCTGGTGTTCTTGTCTTAGCTTCTGATTACTAGATGTTTAGTATTTAGCAAGTTTTTCTTTAATATTTCTATACTTCAGCTTCTTAAAAATAATTGAACAAAATAAAATGAAAATGTCTGAGATTGTTAATAGGATTAAATCAACTAATATATAATGGATTTATAACAGTGCCTCATAGTTCACACTTAGCAATATAAGTGTCTACTGTTGTAGCCATACTGCTGCTACTGTTGCTACTGTTGTAAATATGAGCATTTGGGTCTTAAAAAAGAAGTGTTTATTACTGGGATATTTGTAGAAAACTTGGAGGCATCATTGTAGCTGAGTCTTGAAAGATGACTCTGGGTTTCTTAAGAAGATAAGCCATTTTAGAATGAGAGATAATATTCAAATGAGATTTTAATATAAATGATGAGAATTTTTTATGTGTAGAAATCATACTGAACAGAAATGGATTAATGAAAATTTAAAGGAGAATTAGAATGAAAAACTTGTTTGTATACTAAAGACCTATGGTAAAGATCTAATGTGCCGAGTAGGGACTGTTGATTTTTATTCTTTAATTTTTATTTATAGGGGTTTTTTTTCTTTTTTTTTTGTCTTTTTTTTTTTGT
>PVJA010053961.1:0-11770 GCA_004027025.1 Myocastor coypus
GGAGTTAAAAAAAAAAAAAAAAAAAAAGGGCTGGGGGGTCGCAGGGAAAGGGAAGGCAGGCCAAGGATCCTGACCCAGCCGGCGCGCAGGCTCAGCTCCCAGCGGTGCCCACACAAATGTTAATTGTTAACATTCCAAGCAGGGGAAGAGACAACGGACAGGGAGCCAGCAGGTGAAGCTGCTGTCTGCCTCAAGGAATCTCAGCTTTTTGGGATTCCCAAGTAACAGACTACAGCTGTCCCTGGGCTTTGTTTATTGCACTCTGTTTCTTGAAATGCCAATTAGGCTACAATATACTACTTATTTTTGGATGAGAGTAGAGGAGGAAATAAGTTATTATGTATTTTTGCTCTAAATTAAATAACTATTGATCATTTTATAATCATTTCAGTGAATTGAAACAATGGTTCACTAAATTCTAAGCTTTTCGTGTCATCCCTAACATTTTACTAATATGGCTGTTTTGTTTTGTTTTGCTTTATTTTGATAGAAGGTCTTGCCATTTATTTGAGGCTGGGATTGAACTCCTTATGCACCCCAGGCTGGTCTCAAACTCTTAACAATCCTCCTGCCTCAGCCTCCCATGTGCTTGTTAGACAATGTGCATCCCCACACTTGTCTTTAATACAGCTTGTAAAGCCTTTCACTTTATACTGCCGTGTACTTTGTAACAAACTCACTAATTCAGCAGAGTGTAGTCCATAGAATTTGCTCAGATCATTAGTCAGATTCTTGCTTAGTTAAACCTGGACATCTGAGGTATTGAGAACAATTTTTTCCCCACAGTTCTTCAATGATGCTCGAGACCTTGAATCATTCTTGAAGAACCTCCAAGACTCCATTAAACGAAAATACTTCTGTGACCACAACACCAGCTTGTCCCGCCTTGAGGATCTGCTCCAGGACTCCATGGTGGGTGTTGCCTCAGTGGGATGATTACTTCTGAGAAACAGTGACCTGTCAGCTGCTGCAGTTCATATCCTTGAGAGCTTCCAGGTCATTCTCGTGACAAAGTCTGGCTCACATTCAGTTTAATTGTTTTGTTTTCTCTTTTTTGCTTTCCTTTCCTTAAGGAAATTTCATGAGATTTCTTTGGGTATGTTATTGTCGTCTTCCCCAAACTGTGCAGTATTCGTCATACTTGCTTTGCATCTTTTCTGTTTCAATGCAGTAGTTGGAGCCATGGATGAGGTGTGGAGCATGAAGAACAGGGTTGATAAGGATTAGCTGATATCACTTTGATTTTACTCTCTCATACAAAAGAGAATTCTAAAAAAGTGAAACCAACCTGATTCCAGGTTTTCCTCCTCGTTATTTTGTTTTTGGTAATAATGAGGTATTAGAAATTTGATTTTACCTAGGGCCAACATTAAAATCTTTATTTCAATGCAGTATTTATCCAGTTTTTTTATGTAGCAATATGAGCCCTTTAAAATAGTTTTACTTGCAGTATTTAATCCAAATTAATTTAATGCTCGTTTTTTCCAATGATTTATTCCCTCAGGGGTGCTGGTTGTAAAATTAGTAGTAGAACTACTTACGTTTACTGAATGTATTATTTAGTGTTAGCAAGACAGGGCACAGTCAGACCTCAAATTAAGAGAAATGTGTTTACAGAGGGAAATTACTTTTCTTATGTGAGAAGCTAGGTATTCTCCTATTTCAATAGAAATTTTCAACTAGAATAGTTGCTCAATACAGTTTCTTTTTATTTTATTTATTTTTCATGAAGGGGATTAAACTTAAGAACGTTGGGCATGATAGGCAAGTCTCCCACTGAGCCATACCCCTACCCTAACCTCCAGTACGTTCAGGTATAGAAAACCTGTGTGTGAGTTTATATTCATTGCTTTCCTTGGGCAAATAGAATGTTAATTTAATTGATTTGGAGTGCAGTATAAAAGCCTGACTTTTTAGGTATTGTCTTTAAAATGTCTCTCTTAGAGGTACTCCAAGTAGGAAGAAGGAATATAATTCTCAGTTTGCATGTTATCTCTTCCTTCCCACAGAGTACCTTCCTGTTATAGGGTAACTATGCAATTGTCATATCTTCTCTTCTTGAGGGTCGCTGCTCTGTTCCCTCCTCTCCAGGTCAGGGGCATCGGGTTGGCGGCATCATTGGGGCATGGAGTCACCTGGGTCTGCTCCTCAGCTTGTCCATCAGGTTCGGGAGCATCTGTCCTGGCTTCTGGTTCTTTTCAGAACTTTACCATGCTGAACATTCAATCTCTGGAACTTGAGATGTTTGACTATGGGTTAGACAGAAATGGATTCTTACTACAAGGAAACTGAAATGGGTAGACGAGCTCTCAAGTATGGAAGTGTGGCTGTCTTCCCTGATGTATTCCATTCCTCTTTCTTAACTAATAAGTTAAAGTTCTATTTCTTTCAATCATGCTCCCGGGGACAGGCACAGGTAGTTCGTTTAAGCATTTCTTTTACTTGCATATTCTTAAATCTTTAATGGCATTTCTTTTTTTTTTTTTTAATGGCATTTCTTAACATTATTAACTTTTTACTCTCATCACATCTACACCCATCCTAAGAACAACCTCTTTGGGGAACAGTTATGCCTCACAATGGGGTTGAAACATCCTATGTAATAGATAAAGTCTTACAATTTACTCTGTAATGGAATTTGGTAGAAGATTACTACCAATTTTACCAAGAAGTTCATTAGGTTTTAAGATAATTGGGTTTGCAGAGATTTGACAGTCTCAGCTTTCCATGTTACTTCGTTCAAACCAATCAAATTTTATGTGAAAACAGTATGGCACTGTACTAGAGGTAATCCTTAAGACTTCATGATGGCTTCACCAACAGCATTTGCTTGCGAGTTGTTGGTTGGAGGACTAAAATCTTTCTTTAGAAAGTTTGACTTAAGAAAGTTAAATATGAGGGGCAGAGCTTGGGAGATGAAATTATTTTTAAAATGTTAAATCTATTAACTTTAGCTTCTCCTAAGCAGAAAGGGAAAGATTAATTTCTACCAGTGAGAAGTAAAAATGCTAATAATATTGCATAATATTATGTTATTATTATATCATTTTTAACTTCCACATTCTCTGATCCATAATTTGAAAAATCATGCTTGCCTATCAAGCTGGAAGCTCTGAATTCAGTCCTCACCACCAAAAGCAAAAAAATAAACCCCCCCTAAAAAGCAATTCAACCGTAGTTGGAAAAATCCTTTGGTAGCTATATAGCTGTATCTGACAACTATAAGCTTGTCTTGGTTTTGTTTTTGCATGTGGCTTTATGGGACATTAAAAGGGACATACAGATGTGCAAATTTACAGTGCAAAAGCACTTGGCAAAACCAGAAATGTTCTCTCCATTTTTTTCTTAATTTTTGTCTAAGACTTTAAGATGCTCCATCAAGGATCCCTACTTAAATGAGAAATGACATTCTCTAAGGGAGTGGAGCGCTGAATTTTCATTGTTGACTTTATGACCCTGAGTAGCACCATTAATGTCTTCTTATTTTCTCATTTTGTAGGATGAAAAGGAGCAGCTTATACAGTCCAAGAATTCAGTCGCCAGTCTTGTTGGGAGGTCAAAAGCCATCATTCAGTTAAAGCCACGCAGTCCAGATCATTTGCTAAAGAGCACCATTTCTGTGAAGGCCATCTGTGACTATCGCCAGATTGAGGTGAGGAACCTTTCCTCTTGAGGGAGGCCTTCAGTAAGGGTTATTATAGACACTGGGAGTTTAACAATGCTCAGAGTCCTCCCTTCATTGAAAAAGGATTCACCATCACAATCTTGACCTGCTTCCTGCCTCCATGATTGGCACCATCAATCCCCAGTTACCAAATTAACAAGAGTGGGACTTGATGATACTTGGGAGATATCCTTCCCTTCCCTTCTTATCCCCACAGTTAGTCACTCCACCACATACTACTAACACTACCTTATAAATATTACTTTCAAATACTTTTCCTGCTACTATAACCCTAAGTTAGATCATAAGTTTCTTTCACTTGAAAGGGCCTTCCCATTTTTAGCACATTCTTATACTACTACTAGCATGGTATTTCATTTATTTATTTATTTATTTATTCATTCATTCTTGTTTCAGAACTTTTGCTTATTTTTTTATGGCCGGCTCAGCCTGCCCTGAGGGCAGGGTTGGCGCAGCATGTGGTGCCCAGGATCAAACCACGGTCCCTGCAGTCACCCAAGCTTTCCTAAGCAGGTGCTTTAGACCACTGAGCCATCCTGCCGGGCCCCACTAGCATGGCATTTCAAAAAAAAGAATCTCACATTTCTGCTTAAATCCTGTAATTTCTTACTGCTCTTTGGATTAAGTCCTCAACTTCTCAGTGTGGCTTTCAGATCTGAAATATTCTGTCTTTATCTCCTTAGCCAAGATTTTCTCATGTCCTTCACATTTCCTGGTGAATAGCACTTATCAGACAGTATCATGGCTATATATCCTAGCAGAGTATGTGGATTATAAACCAGGTTAACCTGCATAATATTGTGCCATTTCTTATTCCTAGCAATTTAGCACACTTTCAGGTAAAGGCAGGCACTCTACAAAAATTTGTATACAGATGAATGAACGAACGAATGAATGAATGAGTCTAGGAATAATAATATTGATGCTTCTAAAAAGAAAAAACTTGATGGGTCTAAAATGTGTAAACAGAAAAAAAAAAAAAAAAAAGCGCCGGGCGTGGTGGCACACGCCTGTAATCCTAGCACTCGGGAGGCTGAGGCAGGAGGATTGGTGCGAGTTCGAGACCAGCCTGGGCTACAAAAGTGAGCTCAGGACCAGGCTCAACTGCATAGCGAGACCCTGTCTCAAAAAGACTAAATAAATAAATAAATAAATAAAATAAAATGTGTAAACAGGGTCAACAAGATAACTCAGTGGACCAAAGTGCCTGCTTAGGCAAGCTAGGCAAGCACAGATACCATAGTCCATCCCATGTCACGCCATGCCCACACTCCCAGGATGAGTTGAGCCAGCTAGAGTCTGGGTGTGGTGTTGCATGCCTGTAATCCCAGTGCTGGGGAAGCTCAAAGCAGGGGGATCACCAAAAGTCTGAGCCGCATAATGAGACCCTGCAATAAAATAAATAAGATAGATAAACATTTCAGGTATGGGCGTGGAATGATCTGAATAAAATGAGAAATTTCAAAAAAGTAAGGTTTCGATGATTCATGCCCCATAATTTTTACCCTGATAGTTTTGGGATAGAGTCCTCTTGAGGATTTTCATTTTCTTTGGTTCATTGATTGGGTGTTTTATTTTGAAATGAGGTCTTGTCAATGACTGTGCTTCAACTCACTGTGTAGCCCGGGGTGGCTTCAAACTCATGGCAGTTTCTCCTGTCTCAAACTCTCAAATGCTAATTATAGGTGTGTGCCACCACACCTGGCTCTTGAGGTATTTATAGTCTCCTCAGACATCGTATACTGTTATTTCACCTGTAGTAATAATTTAATATAAATACTTCCTTGTTTTATTTGATGTGTTAGATATTTATAAAGTTAGAAACTCTCACTAAAGTGCTGTAGATCTTTTCTTTTTTTTTTTATTTTATTTATTATTTTTATTCTTATTTCAGAACCTTTGTTTGTTTATTCACTCATTTTTTTTGGCCGGCTCAGCCCGCCCCCCAGAGGGCAGGGCTGGCACAGCATGTGGTGCCGAGGATTGAACCATGGTCCCTGAAGCCTCCCAAGCTTTCCCAAGCAGGCGCTTTAGACCACTGAGCCATCCTGCCAGGCCCCTGTAGATCTTTTCTTAAATGGAGATTTTTTTCCTTAAGGATTTCATAGCCTTTGGATCAGGTACCAGATAATAATACGTTGTTGGCTTCTCCATGAACAATAATTTGTGACTTGTCCCTTCAGATCACTATTTGCAAGAATGATGAGTGTGTGCTGGAAGATAACTCTCAGCGGACCAAATGGAAGGTGATCAGCCCCACAGGGAATGAAGCAATGGTGCCGTCAGTCTGCTTCCTCATCCCCGCACCCAATAAGGATGCCATTGAAATGGCCAGCAGGTAAATATGCTTAGCTAAGTGCTGCTACCTGTGCTATTTATCTCATGTGAACTTGGTGTGATGAACTCCCATTTGTGATCTCCCTGAGCCTGAGCAAGCAAATTGTGAAGTTTCTTCTGCAAAAGTCCTCCTGTGAGGGAAATCAGGTGTCAGTTGCCAGCCATGGTAGATCTTCAATAGTTCAGTGATACTTCTTTTTAAAAGAATTCTGGGTTATAAACAGTTTACTCTCAGAGGGTTGATTTTTATAGTAACACCTTTAATTTATGTTAAAATAGTTTATATACACATTGTAGAAAATTGGGTTACACTACAAAGTATATTATAATGAAAACTGAGTGTGGTGGCACATGCTATTAGTCCCAGCTACTTGGAAAGTTGGAGCAGGAGGATCCCTTGAGGTCAGAAATTTTGGTTCAGCAGGAGCAGGACAGGAAGACCCTGTCTTGTGAGAAGGAACAGGAAAGGAAGAAAATGTGAGCATTTTTCCCCACCCATGGGTTCTGCCTAGCAGTTATTTTCAACTCTGTTCTCTGGGCTTTAACCTCCAAATTTCTAAACAATTTGATATTTTCTGATTTTGTTTTCAACTTTGGAAATTTGTTACTACAGGAAAATAATACACAACTTCTTCTGAATGTAGTTATGTTGCAGTTTTATTATTAATTATTCAGTTGTCTTTACATTGTAGCTGAGCTGCATGGCACCCAAGGGCAGGCATCATTATGAAGCAGTCATGCCTCACCTCTTTGACCTCATCTTTTCTGACATTTCCTATGTTCTGCTATTTTCTTGTTTTTCAAGCACAATAAGCATTTTCTTAGGACTTTTTGCTCTTTCTGCTCCCTTTAAGTGGTTGCATTTTTATTTTTGTTTGCATTTTTAGCATCTAGAACCATTCCTGGTACATAGTAGGAACTCAGATGGGTGTTGAATTAAAGAACTGTCCAGAGCAACTGAAAAAGAGCACAGGGGTGGTATATTTTTTGATACTTTTTATATCTGAAAATGTCTGTATTCTGTCTTCACAATTATTGACCAGATATATAATGTTTTAAAAATTATTTTCACTTTGAACTTTGAAGGCATTACTTTATTGTTTCCTACTTTTAAAGTTTCTTGTTGGATATATACTGTCATTTTTATTCTTTATTCCTCCCCCTTTGAAGTTTATAATTATTTTTTTTTAATTTTATTTATTTATTTATTTCTTGTTTCAGAACCTTTATTTGTTTATTCACTCGTTTTTATGGCCGACTCAGCCTGCCCCAAGGGCAGGACTGGCACAGTATGTGGTGCCGGGGATCGAACCGAGGTCCCTGAAGCCACCCAAGCTTTCCCAAGCAGGTGCTTTAGACCACTGAGCCATCCCACCAGGCCCCTGAAAAGTTTACATAACAGTAAAATTCACTTTTGATAGTGAGCAGAATTATTGGCTTTCACAAACTTCATGTGACATTGTTCAATAGTAACTTTGTACTTCTGTCTTTTGAATGATATGTGTATTTCTCTGCAGAAATTCTTTGTATCTATTGTGTTAATGAACATAAACTGGAAACTCCTCTTTTATATCTTAGAAAATTTTTTCTAGAATGATTTCTTGAATTGTTTCTCTAGGTTTTTGTTGTTGTCATATGTTTCCTGTTCTTGCTTTCAGGAATTCCTGTTTAAACCCAGAATTAGACTTGATAAGCTGATTCCCCAGTGCTCTCTTATTTTCTCTTTTTTCTGCGTGGACCACAAGTCTTACAAAAGCTATAGCCAGATCTTATGTTGTTTCTAGGGTGGAACAATCTTATCAGAAAGTGATGGCCCTTTGGCATCAGCTACATGTTAACACCAAAAGTCTTATCTCCTGGAACTACCTGAGGAAAGACCTTGACCTTGTACAGACCTGGAACCTAGAAAAGGTAATTGTGAAAATGTTACCTCAGATTTGCATCCTATTGGAAATTTTTTCACAAGAAGCTTTTGTCATTCCTGTGAGACTTCTTCCCAGCCTAAGGGAATGAAAAGAATCAGAAGCACTGTTCCAAGTTTAAGGATAATGCAGAACTAGAATTAGTAGCTGAAATAATGAAGGATATTTCTGATGAAAATAAATAACATCTTTGGCAAAGGGAAGTTATTGTTCTTTTCATTCTGCAGGTCAGACATCTTTGTTTTTGTTTTTGTTTTGTTTTGTTTTGTTTTGTTTTGTTTTTGTCTTTTTGAGACAGGGTCTCGCTGTACAGTTGAGGCTGGCCTTGAGCTCAGTTTTGTAGGCTAGGCTGGTCTCGAACTCTCACCGATCCTCCTGCCTCAGCCTCCCAAGTGCTGGGATTACAGCAGACATCTTCTTTGCATGAAACTATGTAGTGGGTTAATACCAGTGGCCTAGGAATTACAGAGTGTTACACCCAGTGAGGCACAAATTGCATTTCTGGGGTGCTGGTCATGTTGTGTTTTTTGATCTAAATATTAATTATATAGATGCATTCAGTTTGTGAAAATAAAAATGTTTGCAATTATAGATTCTGTCCTTTTTCTGTGTGTGGCTGGCTCAGCCTGCCCTGGAGGTGGGGCTGGCATGGCATGTGGTACCGGCCTAAGTAGGCACTTTAGACCACTCAACTATCTCGCCAGCCCCCTCTCTACCATTTTGTATACGTGTATGTTAGGCTTAAATCTTATGTTCCTATTTCATTCAGTTTTCTCTTGGCTTCTTCTGTCTAGCTGCGATCCTTAGCACCAGGGGATTGCCACCAGGTGATGAAAAACCTCCAAGCCCATTATGAAGACTTTCTGCAAGATAGTCATGACTCTGCACTCTTCTCAGTGGCTGATCGCCTACGCATAGAAGAGGAAGTGGATACTTGTAAAGCCCACTTCCAGCACTTGATGAAGTCCATGGAGAATGGTGAATGCCCTAGGACTAGGGAGGGGAGACACTAGAATGAGAGCCCTATTCATATGAGCTACAAAGTAACATCACCTTGAAATAAAGAAAATCATAAATTTTTGAATTGCAGATGCTGATATTTTGATTGTTACTGTTAATTATCCTATCATATTTCTGTGGTTGTAACATGCTTGGTCCTTAAAAGATAATATAAAATGCATGGACTATAGATAAGGCAGTTTCTCTAAAAGAGATGAGACCTTGCTTTCATCAGTAGAATATCTGGTCTGCTGGATCTTCTAATACCCTCTGAGGGTTTTCTGTTGTCCTTAGCTTTGTTGATCACTGATAAGGAACTTAGTGGTCTTCTGTTCTGTGCTTGTGTATTCACAGAGGACAAAGAGGAGACTATGGCCAAGATATACGTATCAGAGCTAAAGAATATCCGGCTACACCTAGAGGAGTGTGAGCAGAGGCTGGTCAAACAAATTCAGTCTCCAGCCAGCTCTAGGACTGACAAAGATGCCCGCCAGGACATTGCATTAAGGATTGCAGAGCAAGAGGTAAGTGCCACGGAAAAGTTGGTTGCTGGTGGCAGTCATTGCTTTCACACCAGTTGGATAGCAAGAGTATGGACCCTAGGAAATGAGGCAACAGACTCATGGCAGTATAGTCAGGGATTTTTCCTTGCAGCCTGTGCAAGGAAAGCTGAGGAGATGCATATTCTTAGCCCATGTGTATTGCTGAATCAGTTAGTTTCCTGCAAACTTAAGAAGGTGGGTGGACTGGTAAATTGTTCTCAATATTACATTTGGGTTACATATTTCATAGTTAATAAATAAAAATGCTTTTCTCTCTTATGTGCTGTGTTACTTTCTATGACTTTTTTTTTTTTTTTTTTTTTTTTTTTTTTTTTTTTTTTTTTTTTTTTTTTTTTTTTTTTTTTTTTTTTTTTTTTTTTTTTTTTTTTTTTTTTTGTCTTTTTGAGACAGGGTCTTGCTCTGCAGTTCAGGCTGGCCTTGAGCTCACTTTTGTAGCCCAGGATGGTCTCGAACTCTCACCGATCCTCCCGCCTCAGCCTCCCCAGTGGTGGGATTACAGGCGTGCACCACCACACCCGGCTTACTTTCTATGACTTACCTACCAAGTGTGGTGACTTTTAGTCCTATAACACAACATGTAAAAGCAAAGTCTAAGATTGTCCTGTGGGCTGTGATTCACAAAGCCTCTAATTTTGAGCAGACTAACTCATTTTTAGTTTTCCTTCTTGTAAAATGGAGACAGTACCAGCAAATCACAGATTTAGAAATTTAAACAATGAGTACAAATAGAGTGAGCTTCCTAAGAAAAGTAACATGTATGAAATACAGTATTCTTGAAATAAAGGCAGCAAAAATTGCTTTATTAAGTACTGTGTAGCGCTTGAAGAGTGAAGATGCTAGTTTTTGGCCTGTAGTATATTTAAAAAGAAAAGGAAAAAGATTGACACATTTATCACCTTCAGTGTAAAATATGCCACAGGCTAGTAACTAGTATATTTTTTAATTTCACAACAAACATTGTTGAAGGAATTTTTTTTTTTTTTTTGTCTTTTTGAGACAGGGTCTCACTGTGCAGTTCAGGCTGGCCTTGAGCTCACTTTTGTAGCCCAGGTTGGTCTCGAACTCTGCACTGATCCTCCTGCCTCAGCCCTCAGCCTCCCGAGTGCTGGGAAGTGCTGGGATTACAGGTGTGTACCACCACGCCCGGCTATGTTGAAGGAATTTAAAGTGTTCATTAGAATAGCTCTGTTTGGGAGAATATGAGATGGCTTTGTGAAGATTATTACACTTGGGCTAGGGAGATAGCTCGGCAGTCTGAGCACTGCCTGGCAATGTAAGGACCCAGGTTTTATCCTGATACCATATGCCATTCTGGCCTCACACCAAGCCCGCCACCAAAATTGGGCATAATGGCATATACCTCTAACTCCAGTGCTGGGGAGGCTGAGACAGGAGGATCACTATAAGTCCGAGCTGCCTACTGAGACCCTATACCAAATAAATAAAAGGTTAAAAAAAGTTATACCTACCTGGAAATATAAGGGGGATGGTGACCAGTGACATGTGAGAAGTGATTTTTCTTGCCTTTTTCAGTTATGTTTAATCCTAAAGAGATCTAAGAGGGGCAGAATGCTTTTCACTGGCTGAGAGGGATTATAGATGTCTATAGAAGGCATCCACATAAGCCTATAATTCTCATGTGAAGATTTTCTACTGTTCTATAGTCATATAAAAATCTGTTTGGAAGACCCCTTTCTTTCATTCAGTTAATTAACTGCAGTGGTAGTGGTTGAATCCAGGGCTGCTGTAACTCTAAATTTTAACTAAACCTCAGAACCCAATCCTTTAAAAAATTTTTATTTTGAAACAGTCATACTAAGTAACTAACTTGCCCAGGTTGGGTTCAAATTCATGATCATCCTGCCTCAACATCCTGGAGTTCTGGAATTATAGGCATGTACCACTATGCGCAGCTTTTCACTTCTGTTTTGTTTTGATTTCCTTTTTCAGGTAAAAGTATCACTGTGTACTCTAGGCTTGACTAAAACTCTGTGTAGTCCAGACTTGCTTTGAACTCATGATCTTGCTTTAGCCTGAGTGATGAAATTACAAATATACTCCAGTGGCCAGCTAATTCCCAAATTTAGTCATTGAGAGCCCCTTCAAACTGTCTTCATTCCCCTTTTAACATTGGTCATTCTATTTTTTGAGTGGCTTGCTTTTTCCTTTTTTTCTTTTCTCCCCCGAAACTGGGGATTGAACTCAGGCCCTTGCACTTGCCAGGCAAACACTTTTCTTTTTTTTTTTTTTTTTTTTTTTTTTTT
>PVJA010053962.1:0-11860 GCA_004027025.1 Myocastor coypus
AAAAAAAAAAAAAAAAAAAAAAAAAAAAAGCTTGGAAGCCGGGCATGGTGGCACATGCCTGTAATCCCAGCACTTGGGAGGCTGAGGCAGGAGGATCAATGTGAGTTAGAGACCAGCCTGGGCTACAAAAGTGAGCTCAAGGCCAGCCTCAACTGCACTCAACTGCATAGTGAGACCCTGTCTCAAAAAGACAAAAAAAAAAAAGCTAAACTAAGCTCTGGTGTCAGTGGGGCACACCAGTAATCCCTAGGGGGCTGAGGCGCAGGAGGATTGCAAGGTAGAGCCCAGCTGGACAATTTAGCAGTTTAAGAAGACTTTTCACAAAGTTAAACAATTGGAGCTCAATGGAAAGGCTCTTGGATTCAATCTCCAGTACTCAAAGCAAAGATTTAATGCTTTATCCTTCCATGAGGATGATGAAACTGCCCCAGTTCTACTGAGGCACAGATGTGAAAAAGCAAGGGAGTCTGCAGGTGGGCAGAGCTGCCTGCATTGAGGAAGATCAGGCCTGTCTGGCCATTGCCCTCCCAGTGCCCCATTCCAGTAGCTCAAAGGCCTGAGTTCTAGAACCTGCCAGCTACTGGGCATCATAGCAGGAAGTACTGGGCACACAGACACTGTGCATACTGGCAAAAGTTATCTTAAATGCTCTGCATTTCAGTTTCCCCATCTGCCAAAATGCTGCCAATGCTAGCATTTACCTTAAAGTGTTGTTATAAAGTTGTTATAAAAGATGAATGAGGGGCTGGCAGGATGGCTCAGTGGTCTAAAGTGCCTGCTTAGGAAAGCTTGGGTGGCTGCAGGGACCGCAGTTCAATCCCTGGCACCACATGCTGCGCCAGCCCTGCCCTCAAGGCAGGCTGAGCCGGCCATAAAAACAAATATATAAGCAAAAGTTCTGAAACAAGAAAAAAATAAATAAAATTAAAAATCTTAAAAAAAAAAAAAAAAAAGATGGGCTGGGGAGATAGCTCCGTGGCACAAGTGCTTGTCAAGTCCTTGGAATATACCAGGTATGGAGGAGGAGACATGGATAAGCTAGCTGTTATTAAAATGGTTCTAGTAACTGCTGTTTGATCACTTTCCTTCACACTCTAGGCCAGTCTTGGCCCTTCCTCTGCCTTCATTTTTAAATGGGGCTTAGTCATTAGACAATAAGCAACCATGCCCACCTGATCCCATTTCATACCTCTCTGAGGGCAAGACAACAGAGCTGAAAGGGCCATGACCTCTACCCATTCCCCCATGCAAGCACACAGGGATTGTGGGTATTCGGAAGAGGTATGTAACCCAGGAGAGATGTCCTGTAGGAGAGGCCAATTAACACTGAGCTATAAGGGTCTGGGAAGACAGCTCTGTGGCACAAGTGCCTGCCTGGCAAGTGCAAGTTCAAACCCCAGTCCCGCACACTGAGCTATAACAGATGGGGAGGTTACCAGGTAGAAGGGCTGAAGGATAGGCAGGGAAGAGTTCTATAAACAGCAAGGGACCTCTAAGTGTCAGAAGCCCTCTATCCTGCTTGATAACTATGCAGACTCTAGGTCACCAAAAAAAAAAAAAAGAAAGAAAATGCCTGTGGAGTATGGACTCAGCTTTTTTTTTTTTTTTTTTTTTTTTTTTTTAAGACTCAGTCTAGCTATATAACCCAGGCTAGGTTTGAACTCATTTCCCAAGTGCAGGGATTCCAGGTATGTACCACCACACCCAGCCAAAATATGGATTTTAAGCCAGCCCCTATCCTAATATGGCCCTACAAGCTTTAAGAATGGAGATTGTAGGGGTTAAATAGATATAGTGAGATACAAAAGGGTAAATTGAGGGCTGGGGAATTAGCTCAGCGGTCTGAGTGCCTGTCTGTCAAGTAGAAGGACCTAGGTTTGATCCCTAGTACCACATGCTGTGCTGGCTACTGAAACCAGGCATGGTGGCTCACACCTATAATCCCAGCACTGTGAAGCCTGAGATACAAGGAGGATCACTATGAGTCCAAACTGCACAGTGAGATCCTATACCAAATAAATAAGTAAATAAATAAAAGATTTTTTTAAAAATTTAAGGGTAAAGTGAGACCTGGCCAGGAAGCCTAGCCTGCTCTCACAGCTGGGCAGGGTTCGGAGATGACACTGGGGAGGGAAAGGCTGGCACACTAATAACTATTTATCCCCTCCCCTGTGAGCCCAGGCAGCCAAGGCCTATGATTACTAACAGCAGCCTAAGGGAAAAGGGGCAGGAGGCCTGGCAGGAAACTGAAGTTTGAAGAAGCCCAGGCAAAGGCTGAATACTAAGTCCCTAGTCACTGGAGGTGCCCTTGTGCCCACTGGTAGTCAGTGAGGCAGGAGAGGGAGAAGGTTAGGGTTAGGGAAAGTGATGCAGGTCAGTGCATGGGCTGGGAAGACTCTTTTACCTTCCCAGCCTCAAGTGGGCCTCAACCAGGCAGGGCAAGCGGCTGCCGGCTCAGCATTTTCTGTGTGGAGTAGACCCTCCCACCCCCACCCCGGCCACCCTAGACTCTAGCCTGGCTCTGGGGTGGGGCCCAGGTTTGGTTTCATATCAAGATATTCTTTGCTAGCTGGGTGAACTCAGCTAATAGATTAATCCGCTCAGGGCTTCAGTTTTCTCATCTATAAAATGTCATAAGAATTAAATTAATTCAAAACAGGAACTGAGTACAGACCTGGCAAGGTTGGATACCTAGTGACCCACCTATTTTTAGGATTCTCACTTCAAGAATGCTAGTCTTCCCATTTCTTTTCTTTTCTTTCTTTTTTTTTTTTTTTCAGGACTGGGGTTCAAACTCATGGCCTTGCACTTGCCAGGCAGGCATTAGTGCCACAGAGCTATTCCCCCAGCCCCTGTCTCCCCATTTCTGACCGGGCAAGTTATTGCCTCAGTACATTTGTGCTAGACTTGAGCATTCCACCCCAGGCCACTTAGCCAAAGCCCTAGCCACCTCTTCACCCCTACCTCCCTTCACCCACAGCACAGAGGAAAGGGGGAGGGGTGGTCCCAGAGTGACAAGGTGCAAGTCCCAAGGGGAGGCAAAACAGAGGCAGTGAAGGAGTGGAATGCTTCCTTCCTAAAGCAGTCCTTCTAGGAGCTGGCTTGGAGCCCAGCCCAGGCCACGACCCTCTTGTGACATCCAAGCATCCAAGCAGCTCCTTCTGCGTAGCTCTACCTGGCCCCAGCCAGCTAAGGATGCTTACAGTGGAATCTAGGTTGGGACTGGCCAAGTGCTAAGGCAGAGGGGAGGAGGAAGAAGGTAATAGAGGGGTTGACAGGATGTGGGGGAGGGTGCAGCTGGCCAGCCCAAGGCTGGAGTAGGAGTACCGCACTCCTTGGATTATGTAAAATGAAGCTGCCTCTGGATTTCGGGCCTTCTCATTCCAGAGGTGAGTAATATTATGTACTTCTGAGAAAGGGCACAGGTAGAGGGAGTGTGGAGTGGCCCCAGGCTGTCCTCTTGCTTCAGAAAAGGAAACAGGTTCTGAGGCAGGACCTGCCCAAGGTTGCAGGTAGAAAACACAGGGTTTCCCAGCATCTTCTCCTGAGGCAAGAACTCTCAGCTAGACACCCATGAGGCTGGGTTCTGGGCTGTGCTTTGCTTGACTCATGCTAGATGCCAGGAATAGGAATTTTGATTACCTGTCTACTTTGGGGACTATTAGGTTTGAGGCTCCAGGAGCTAGCATATGGATACTGCCATAGGCTTATGGGAAGGCAGGGTTCTTTGCCTCGTTTCTCTCTAGGATCCTAAATTCTAAACCTGTTCTGGTCATGCTACTTCACTGCTCTAGTATTCAATTTTCTCATCTGCAAAACGGGTGTGTATAATACGAATTACTGACATTTATTAACATTGAATATAGTGTGTCAGTTACCATAGTTATTCCTTTTTTTTTTTTTTTTTTTGCCTTTTTGAGACAAGGTCTCACTACACAGCCCAGGCTGGACTTGAGCTCACTTTTGCAGCCTAGGCTAGTCTTGAACTCTCACTCATCCTCCTGCCTCAGCCTTCCAAGTGCTGGGATTACAGTTAAGCGCCACTATGCCCAGCTAATTTTTTTTTTTTTTTTTTTTTTTCAGGAACAGGGTTCAAACTCACAACCTTGCACTTGCCAGGCAGGCACTTGTGCCACAGAGCTATCTCCCCAACTCCCTCCCCCTTTTTTTGTCTTTTTGAGCTATGCAGTTCAGTCTAGCTTTGAGCTCACTTTTGTAGCTCAGGCTTGTCTCAAACTCACACCAATCCTCCTGCCTTAGCCTCCCAAGTGCTGGAATTACAGGCGTGCGCCACCAACGCCTGGCATTATTTCTTTAATACCTATAGATCAGGCCTGTTTTTTTTTTTTTTTTTAAGAATTTTTTATTTTTATTTTATTTTTTTCTTGTTTCAGAACTTTTGTTTGTTTATGTATTTATTTTTATGGCCAGTTCAGCCTGCCCTGAGGGCAGGGCTGGTGCAGCGTGTGGTGCCAGGGATCGAACCATGGTCCCTGCAGCCGCCTATGCTTTCCTAAGCAGGCACTTTAGACCACTGAGCCATCCTGCCGGGCCTCAGGCCTGTTTTTCACAGAGAGAAACTGAAGCCAAAGAGGTGAATTAATTTGTCCAAGTCACAGGGCTGACAGAGGCAGGACTTGACCAGCTCCAAGTGAAGTCTTAGAGGTTTGAGTGAGAAATGAAACAGTAAGTAAAGGGTCTCACTAATAGTGAACAATGTCCAAGAAAGAACAGGAGTTAGGTCGCAGTCACCCACCTTAGAGAGGAAACACTGGGACCACATAGTGTATTGGGAGCTCTCATGATGGAAGCAGTGGTCCAGGAGAGCCCAGGGATGTCCCAGGGAACGTGGGTAGAGACCAGAAAAGGTGGCTTCAAGCAGAGATGCCTGAGGCAAAGGGCCTTGGGATATGCAAAGGCACACAGATGGTGCCTGTTGGGACCCCAACAGTGGAGACCCCAACCCGGTGCTCTGGGCAGTGTTACAGGTAACCCAGGTGATACATTACTCCTGGTTCCACTGCCCATCCACATGCACTCACCCCATGACCCTGGTGGGCAGAAGCAGCAGGGAGCATCCAAGCCAGGGGACACCTGTCCTTTGGCTTCTCCTTGAAGCAGTCACTATGGCTCTACTGCCACACTGTGGGCAGAAGGGGGCACTGCAGTAATATGCACCTGAAGCTTGGCTGTAGGCCAAGGGCTGCAACACACTCCTCTCCAAACCTGGGGCCCTCCCTCCTAGGTTTCTCACCTCTTAGTCTCTTGCCAATGTATTGGGTCTTCTCACCGAACTACATTTCATTTTTTTCTTTTTTTTTGTGGTACCAGGGATTGAACTCAGGACCCTGTGCTTGCCAGGCAAGCACTTATTCTACTGAGCTATCTATCTCCCTGGCCCCCTTTAATTTTGTTTTGAGGGTTGGGATTTTTTTTGGCAGGACCAGGGTTCAAACTCACAACCTTGCACTTGCTAGGCAGGCACAGAGCTATCTCTCCAGCTCCCTTTAATTTTGTTTTGAGACAGGGTCTCACTATACATTTCTTCTTCTTTTTTTTTTGCAGGACTGGGGTTCAAACCCACAACCTTGCACTTGCCAGGCAGGCACTTGTGCCACAGAGCTATTTTCTCAGCCCTCACTGTGCATTTCAAGCTTGCCTTTAACTATGTAGTTCAGGCTGACCTCAAACTTGTGGTGACTCTTCTGCCTCAGCCTCCCCTGGCCTGGAATTATAGGCATGTGCCACTATGCCTGGCTTTATTTATTGTAATTGGAATCAAACTCAGAACCTTTGAGACAGGATCCCACTAAGTTGCTAAATTGCCCAGGATGACCTCAAACTTGTGATCCTCAGCCTTTCCAAGTCTGGGGACTACAGGTATGCACTACAGGGCATAGCTATGTCTTAGCACTCAACATTGGATGTTAAGTCTAATCAGACCTTAAGCCTTTCTCCCAAAGGCTCCAGTGAGAACTCAGTGATATGCTGCAGCCACCATTGCAAGATTCAGCAGGCAGGCTGGACAGATAGCTCAGCAGTCTAAGTGCCTGCCTGGCAAGCACAAGGATCTGGGTTTGATCCCTGGTACTGCATGCCACACCAGCGCTAGAACACTAGGCACACTGTGCCAGCCACCAAAACTGGGCATAGTGGCACACGCCTATAATCCCAGCACTGAGCAGGCTACACCAGCAGGATCACTACAAGTCTGAGTTATATAGTGAGACCCTCTACCAAATAAGATATTTTCTTTTTTATCTTTTTTTTTATTTTTATTTTTGAGACAGGGTCTCACTGTGCAGTTCAGGCTGGCCTTGAGCTCACTTTTGTAGCCCAGGCTGGTCTCGAACTCACAACGATCCTCCTGCCTCAGCCTCCTAAGTGCTGGGATTACAGGCGTGAGCCACCACACCCGGCTTTTTTATCTTTTTGAGACAGGGTCTCACTATGCAGTTCAGATTGGCCTTGAGCTCACTTCTGTAGCCCAGGTTGGTTTCAAACTTGCACTGATCCTCCTGTCTCAGCCTCCCAAGCACTAGGATTATAGGCATGCGCCACCACAGCCTGGTTCTGGCTTTACTGTTTATGCCTCATGGTTAAACTTTTCTGCTGGGTGGTTAAGTCCAAGTTAAAGCAAGACCTACATAACAAAACGTAATTTTCCTATCTGACAAGGTCAGTCAAATCCCCTCAGGATTTACCTTGAAACCATTACAGCATTTTGTAGAACTTTTGTCAGTGTCAGCCTTCTGGATGAGTCACAGCCATTGCTTGACCAATTTGTTCTCTGTGAAAGCCTGAAAGAATGTTGTCTCTCTAGGTGACTCCTTAGACACACTATACATTGTTGATCCCTTTCCTCTGTGGCCCCATAATCTCTTTGAACAGAAAATTTGGGACACCTTGAGTTATAGGATATTACAGTACAGGTCCTCTTATGTCCTGAGTCCTCATTGACCTTGAAGGGCTCAGGCCAAAATATATTCACTATTATGTATGCTGTATTTATTTATTTATTTATTTTAAAGAATTTTTTTATTTCATTTATTTATTTTTTTCTTGTTTCAGAACCTTTTTTTTGTCTTTTTGAGACAGGGTCTCACTATGCAGTTGAGGCTGGCCTTGAACTCACTTTTGTAGCCCAGGCTGGTCTCGAACTCGCACCAATCCTCCTGCCTCAGCCTCCCAGAGTGCTGGGATTACAGGCGTGAGCCACCACGCCCGGCTAGAACCTTTATTTTTTTATTCATTCATTTTTATGGCCGGCTCAGCCTGCCCCGAGGACAGGGCTGGCGCAGCATGTGGTGCCGGGGATCCAACCACGGTCCCTGAAGCTGCCCAAGCTTTCCCAAGCAGGCGCTTTAGACCACTGAGCCATCCCGCCGGGCCCCAAAGGATATTTTTATTTTATTTATTTATGTTTTTCTTGTTTCATAACCTTTATTTGCTTATTCACTTATTTTTATGGCTGGCTCAGCCCGCGCCCTGAGGGCAGGGCTGGCGCAACATGTGGTGCCAGGGATCGAACCGCGGTCCCTGAAGCCGCCCAAGCTTTCCCAAGCAGGCACTTTAGACCACTGAGCCATCCCGCTGGGCTTATTTATTTTATGAAATTTTTTTCTTGTTTCAGAACTTTTGTTTATTTATTTATTTTTATGGCCGGCTCAGCCTGCCCTGAGGGCAGGGCTGGCACAGCATGTGGTGCCAGGGATTGAACGGCGGTCCCTGCAGCCACCTACGCTTTCCTAAGCAGGTGCTTTAGGCCACTGAGCCATCCTCCGGGCCCCTGTATACTGTATTTTAAAAAATACTTTTGGTTTTGCAATGCTGGGGATAGATGCTATGTAAATGCTCTACTACTGAGTTACACCGCCAGTACTACAGTTGTCTTAGCTACTTTTTACTCATTACTGGGACAAATACCAAACACCCAAAATGAAGGAAAGAAAGGTTTAGCTCACAGTTACTGGAGGTTTCAGTCCATATTTAGCCAGCTCCACGGCTGAGTGGCATATGGCAGACAGCAGCAGTTCATGGCGGCAGAACAGCAACAAAATGGAGACAGAGGCAGCCAACCAATCAGGGCAGCAAAGGGCTACAGCTTGAGTCTGTCTGTCTCTCTTTTTATATTTTTTTAAAGAGTTTTATTGGGGACCGGCGGGATGGCTCAGTGGTCTAAAGCCCCTGCTTGGGAAAGCTTGAGTGGCTTAGGGACCGCGGTTCAATCCCCGGCACCACACGCTGCGCCGGCCCTGCCTTTGGGGCGGGCTGAGCCGGCCATGAAATGAGTGAATAAACAAATAAAGGTTCTGAAACAAGAAAAATAAATAAATAAATAAAATTTTTTTAAAAAAGAATTTTATTTTATTTCTTGTTTCAGAACTTTTATTTTTATGGCTGGCTCAGCCTGCCCTCAGGGCAGGGCTGCTGCAGCATGTGGTGCCTGGGATTGAACCATGGTCCCTGCAGTTGCCCAAGCTTTCCTAAGTAAGCGCTTTAGACCACTGAGCCATCCTGCCAGGCCCCCTCTGTCTCTCTTTAAATTACATCAGGCTCGGGGCCCGGCGGGATGGCTCAGTGGTCTAAAGTGCCTGCTTGGGAAAGCTTGGGCGGCTTCAGAGACAGCGGTTCAATCCCTGGCACCACATGCTGTGCCAGCCCTGCCCTCGGAGCGGGCCGAGCCGGCCATAAAAATAAGTGAATAAACAAATAAAGGTTCTGAAGCAAGAAAATAAATAAATAAATAAATAAATAAATAAATAATTCTCAAACCATGATCTGTCATAAAATACTTTAAAAAAAAAAAAATTACATCAGGCTCTCTGCCTTAGCTTGTCCACCTCAGGCCACACCTATAGTCTCAGCAGTACCCAGACCATAATCTGATCAGTACTAAAATACATAATCCCAGTAGATCATGGATCAAGTCTCAAATGCTAGAAGTCCCCACCCCATGACTTACGAGGCTTTGGGGGGATACTAGACATCAACCATAACAACAGTCCATTTAATACTTTGGTCTTTTATTCATCATCAGCAGTTAGGAAAATACCCAGCTCTGTATTTTTACTGTTCCTGCATGGTGTAAAGATTTTATTAATGGGTGCAACTGCACATCTTTCACAGCTCCATGTCCACTACCATTACACTGAAATCAGCTGTGACAATACTTACATCACGGAAACTGGAAAACACCACAAATCAAGCTTGATTCATTGTTGATTCCCTAGCCCAGTGCCATGTAATAAATAGAAAGTGTAACTTCAAGCCATTTAAAATTCTTGGCGAAGCCGGGCGTGGTGGCTCACGCCTGTAATCCCAGCACTTGGGAGGCTGAGGCAGGAGGATTGGTGCGAGTTCGAGACCAGCCTGGGCTACAAAAGTGAGCGCAGGACCAGCCTCAACTGCATAGCGAGACCCTGTCTCAAAAAGACAAAAAAAAAAAAAAAATAAAATAAAATAAAATAAAATAAAATTCTTGGCGTGGGTCTGGCAGGATGGCTCAGTGGTCTAAAGCACCTGCTTAGGAAAGCTTGGGCGGCTGCAGAGACTGCGGTTCGATCCCCGGCACCACATGCTGCGCCAGCCCTGCCCTCAGGGCAGGCTGAGCCGGCCATAAAAATAAATAAACAAACAAAAGTTCTGAAACAAGAAAAAATAAAATAAAAATTAAAAAATTCTAAAAATAAATAAAAATAAGCCGGGCGTGGTGGCTCACGCCTGTAATCCCAGCACTTGGGAGGCTGAGGCAGGAGGATTGGTGCGAGTTCGAGACCAGCCTGGACTACAAAAGTGAGCTCAAGGCCAGCCTGAACTTCATATCGAGACCCTGCCTCAAAAAGACAAAAAAAAAAAAAAAAATAAATAAATAAATAAATAAAAATAAAATTCTTGGGGGCTGGGGAGATAGCGCTGTGGCACAAGTGCCTGCCTGGCAAGTGCAAGGTCATGAGTTTGAACCCTGGTCCCCCACAAAAGAAAAAAAAGAAAAAAAAAAAATTCTTGGTGCTAGGTTTGTAGGTAGATGGTAATCAGCATAAAAAAATAATAAATTTAAAATCTTGAGTAGCTAAATTAAGCAGAAAATTTATTTTATTTTTAGAATTTTTATTTTATTTTTTTGTCTTGTTGAGACAGGGTCTCGCTATGCAGTTCAGGCTGCCCTTGAGCTCACTTTTGTAACCCAGGCTGGTCTCGAACTCGCACCGATCCTTCTGCCTCAGCCTCCCGAGTGCTGGGATTACAGGTGTGCACCACTACGCCCAGCTTTTTATTTTTATTTTTTTGTTTCAGAACTTTTATTTTTATTTTTATGGCCGGCTCAGCCTGCCCCGAGGGCAGGGCTGGTGCAGCATGTGGTGCCAGGATCGAACCGCAGTCCCTGCAGCTGCCAATGCTTTCCTAAGCAGGTGCTTTAGACCACTGAACCATCCTGCCCGGCCCCAAAGCCATCAGGTTCTTATCCCTGGAACTGTCAATGTTCTTCAAAGAAAAAAGGGTGCTGGGGGGTTGTGGCTATAGCTCAGTGTAGAACACTTGCTTAGCATATGAAAGGCTCTAGGTTCCAACCTCAGAAAAAAAAGTTTGAAGATGTGATTAAAGATCTCTATACTGGAAGCCGGGCGTGGTGGCTCACGCCTGTAATCCCAGCACTTGGGAGGCTGAGGCAGGAGGATCGCTGCGAGTTCGAGACCAGCCTGGGCTACAAAAGTGAGCTCAAAGCCAGCCTCAACTGCACAGTGAGACCCTGTCTCAAAAAGCCAAAAAAAAAAAAAAAAAAAAAAAAGATCTCTATACTGGAGAATCATTTGGATTAGATGCATGCCCCTATCTCCAATCACAAACGTCCGACAAAGAGGGGTACAGGAGATGTACACACAGCAGGCCTGTGATTCAGGTGCACAGCATGGACAGAAGAAAGGCTTATAGCCACCAGAAGCTGTCAGAGCCAAGAGAGGTTTTCTTTCCACTAGGACTTTGAGAGGGAAGCTTGGTCCTCTCCATGCCTTGATTTTAGTCTAATAATAAATGATTTGGGCTTTTTTGTGTGTGTGCAGTACCAGGGATTGAACTCAGGAGCCTGAACTTGCCAAGCAGGTGTTTATTGTACCAAGCCATCTCCCTGGTCCAATGATTTTGGCCTTCTGACTCCAGAACTGTGAGAATAAATTTGTTTTGGCAGCCACAGGAAACATACAGTGTGGGCTAACATAAACCTGTCTTCAAGAGAAAGGAGAGGGGAAAAAAAGAAAAAAATTGATACAGCAGGTAAGATGCATTTCTTGAACACTGTGGTAGGATGTGAGCAAAAAATAGTGAATGGCTTCTTTAAAAATGTTCAAAATGAAAAATACATTGTCATTAATTCTCTTCAAAATATTTTCCCTGTTTTTTGTTTGTTTGTTTTTGTCTTTTTGAGACAAGGTCTCACTATGCAGTTCAGGCTGGCTTTGAGCTCACTTTCGTAGCCCAAACTCACACCTATCCTCCTGCCTCAGCCTCCCAAGTGCTGGGATTATTTTCCCTGCTTTTAAAACATATTTCCCATTGTTCTTGTCACTTTCTGAAGCAGTTCTCGAAATCACCTTTCAGGTTATTAGTTGCACTGCATTGCCATCTCCATGGCCTCAATTGATTCAGAAATTTTTAACTTTCACAGGCCTTTTACTTTGAGGAAGAGCCAGAAGTTGCAAGATACTAAATAGGATGAGTAAGGCAGGTGAGAACACAGCCTTGTTTTTATGAGTCTGCCTTTCTGTTGGATGGCATTCCACAGCTACCTTCTCCATGTTCTTGACCTCAAAACACATGAAAGGATTTCTAGAACTGCTTTGGGTTTTTTTGTTTTTTTTTTTTT